>BSBK01014468.1:0-38359 GCA_027943335.1 Chamaecyparis obtusa
ATCGTCATCTTGTAATCAAATACAAGTGTTCATTGTTGAAAAGTCGTCACCTTTCTCCAATGTTCACAGGAGGGCCCATAAGTCCAGGAGTCACACACATGAAATCCCCCTTGACTTATGTCAGAGGGTGGATCCATGCTCATCCCAAAGGGTGGAAACAAAAGCTTTCACCGTAGACTTCTCGCACAAGGAGAAGAATGAAATAAAATTCAAGATAATAGATGAAACTCCTTTTCATCTAAGGCTTCATTCTCCAACATGCCAAGTTTATCTTAAAGGTACACAACCTTACCTCTAGCAAGAAACTTGGTGAGAATATCAACCATATGTTCTGTAGGGATAATGTACCTTGAATAGCATACTTATGTACTATATATCTTATATAGTTTGCATCACTCTAGGTGAATCCCAAGTTATGTAGGAGATAGCATAAAAGCATAGACTTCTCATGATCATAGACTTCTGGATGCTTCCTTTAAGATCTTGTAACAACCTCCTCACCTCCTCGTCCAAGGTTGTTATTAGATGAACTATTATACTCCCTCTGAATCTAATATCAACCTTCTGTCTTCACTCTACCAGATTGAGTCTTGTTCTTTAGTCTGTATTACATTCTTTTCTTGAATTCCCAACCATCTATCATGATCTAGATATTTGCATAAGAGCCTTCTAGTTTGCATACATGGAATTTCATCATTTGAATCACAATTCTTGGTCACTAGGGAAACCATCTTGATATGGTTTACTCCCTCTTTATCAATATGACCAAGATCCTTGGAAATCAAATAAGGCATATCCTCTAGATGTTGTACTAACTCCCTCTGAATCTTTGAGTACTAACATCAACATTTGACCTTCTCGTCCAAGGTTTCCTCTGATGGTTCATTAGACTTCTTCTGAATCTGGATCCTCGGAAGCTCACAAATGTAGATCCTGTAGATTCTCCCTTAGAAGCTCAAGTTCGTGTATCCACCTCCCGACCTCTTTTTCCAAGGCTGTCTATAATGGATTATCAGAATTCATCTGAATGTGATATCAATCTTCTTTTCCTGCAAGAGCATCCCAGAAAAGATCAAGGAAAATAGCTCTTATAGTACATATAGAAATACAAATAAGAGATTAACTACAAGAAGTAAATAAAGGTAGTTCTCAAGATATAATACTTATCTTTTTATTTTGGAGCAAATATCCAATGACATCCATCATGATGTGAGTCATTTCTACATGTGTATGAAAGTCTTATTTGTAGTTTCTTCTAGCATCTTCTCACTTAGAATGGCTCCCATTAGATCCTTATATTCTTTCAAATCTCCATTCATATCTTCAACATACTCTTTCACAAAAGGTATGGTCTCTTCCTAAAGAGTTATATTTGTTAAAATGAACAAATTAAACCTTATTTAATATGTTGTTAAACAATTCACATCTTTCAACTTATTCTTCATTGCATAAAAAGCCCTTCTACTTTTGTTAAATAAGTCATTGTCTTGTATTTCCAGTACTGCATTAATAGTGTCGTCATTCAAAATATCTTTATTGTTAATTAGATAGATAGCTTGTTCTTCATAGTTTTGTTCTAACTGATGTCTTCTATCAACAAATCACTCAACCATCATATTACTAGTTGAAAATTGCATATTTATCATCGCTGAATTATTGCTTTCTTCTAAACGCTGATCTTGGATGTCATTGTTGCAATAATATGATTCGCCTTTCAATGTGGTCACTATTCTAACGGCCAGATTTATTTTGTATTAACAAACATAAGAATCACTTCTTGTTTCATAAATTCATTTTTATTAAATGTATTTCTTGCCATCTTATGACTGAGGGTTGCCTGTTCGCTAAAGAATCATATTATAGTTGATGTAGAATCATGAGATGCAAGGCCAAGAACCAATACAAGATTATCATACTCAGATCGTATATGCTTTAGTTATGCTTGTTTTCACCACCAATTGGGATTTGAGATCAGTTATTTTCTTCTGCAATTATTGAACATCTTTTGCACAGCCATGCACGGGGTCTTTCAACCTTGCACTCGCTTCGTACACAATGTTATTCACTGCATCTGCTCTTTGTGCAGCTTCAATACCTTAAAGCATTTTACCGATATGGATGGTTCTAAAGACTCTCTGCATAATTTCAAACTTGTTTGGATCATCTCCAGGGAAATGTGGTGCCAAGATACAATCTTCTGAACATTTCTTGCATTGTAATCTCCAATCATGTTGCTATCCATAGATCAAATTCTCTGAATCAAGCGACACTCTTTCCCACCACTGTGGCAATCGTATCTCGGCCTGTGCATAGTACACACTCCCATCCGGATCAGACTCGGCCTGCACAGGTCCAAATCAGAGCCCAGTGCGGAGTGAACATGGCCCAACATGGAGAAAACACGGGCTCGCTTGCATAGAGACTACGGCTCATCTGCACACCATCTAGTCATCAAGCCACCACGTGACATATCTGTTTTGGCCCACGTAATCCACAGTTTTTACAAATGAGAGGCTCCTTCACTTGACCATGTACCATTCAGAAGTAGTAGAAGATTGGCGACGGTTTTCTCCTAATCACCGGCATTGATTCTAGTGGAGCTCCTCATATGCGGGTTGATCAAGAAGGTAGACTTCACGGTAGAGAAAGTACCTGCGGCCTCTACGGTTATATATCCCGTGAACCACAACAGCATACGACATTTGTTTTTCCTGTTCACAGCTTGTATGCTCATCTGGCACCATCACCATCTCCGAAGGATCTCCAGTAGTGACATAGTTCTCTGACACCGTCTTCCATTGGTGATACATAGAGAAGTCCTTTTGTGGTATTTAGGTACTGACAGACACCCACATTAGCACAACCATTTTCAATTCTTCTCTCTGCGTGATCGGACACATCAAGCATGGTGTCTTCGTTGCGTATTAATAAAATGTCTTTATCGAATATCCTCCATTTTGTATTTTCTTTTCTCCAGCAATTTTCGCGTATTTATTCCCAGTGGATACGCAGCCCTTATATAGCTGTCGGGACTGGAGATAATGATTCACAACCCAAAAGGAGTGTCTTCTCACACTAACAATTGCCTCAAACTAATCACATGCCTCTTCATTAGTATCATGGCTATTGCTTAATGAAAGACTAAAGATCCTTGATTATGAAGTCTCTTGGTTCGCAGCAAAAGAAATCAGGCTTCGTGATTGTAGAAAATCAAACAGTAATATATATATATATCTATTAATTTCAGAACCTCATGTCCTCCATTGATGAAGTTTGATCAACATCCATAGATTGTAAACGATGATGGAGGCTTCATCTTCTAATAACACCAATTCATACGCAACTATGGTTCCAAATTATTGACAGGGGTGTGAAGATATACTTCGTTATATTAGAAATTGTGAAGTCTCAGAATAATCAAAATCTGGTCGGGGTTGTGACATTTAATATATAAGAGTTTCTACAGACAGCGTCTTTCCAAGTTTCTGTTGTCTTATTTATTAATGGATTGATATACACCCGACAAAGATCACTTTAAATTTTATATCCACCCAATACTTATCGGGCTGACAGGGAAGCAAGCAGCTTACTCAAATAAAAAATCTTTTCAAAGTGTATTTATCTTCTACATTTGCAGTCTAGCTCTGATACCATGTTGAGTTTTCAGATCGCTGCAAATGTAATGGCACTGCCTAAATTGTATACGGTATGTGTTTTCCAAATGCAACAATCTCTTGTACTTATAATGAGAATGAGCCAAGAAGAGACATGTCCCTCTAAAGGGACATGTCTATTTATTATTATTGTAATTAATATAATTAATACAATTATGATTATATATATATATATATATATATATATATATATATATATATATAGTATTATATTAATAGTAATAATATTTATTTTCTCAATTTAACTATTTAGTTATTATGAGAATAATTATAATCTAACTTTATATATATACAATAAATCATTTCTCATAATAATCATGTAGTCAATATTATTTATCTGACCGATGCTACAAACATCAACACTAATGAAAACATTGAATGCTCAATAGAGATAACAAAATAGTCAAGGAAAAGGCTTAGATGTAGAGGCAGGTACCTCTAGATAGAGTGTGGATGATCTTACACCACCTCCACAACATACACAGGCTCCTGCACAACAGACATGGGTTACGACCTCATGATTTCATAGTGAATTCTCAAATTTTCTTATGGATGAGGGCATTGATCCTGATTCAGTGTCCTTTCAGTCTTTTGAGTTATCTAACCTTGGGCGTGCATTATAGTAGGTAAGAAACTTGATTTAATTTCAATTTATATAGATATATGTACATATAGTTCTATATTTAAATTTAAATTTAAATTTATTTAAACCTGGTATAGGAATTGTGATGGTTGCTTCGTATGGAGATTTAGAGGAGCCTGCTGATCCAATTCATTAGGATACAAAGGTACAAAATAATTTAAAAATTAAATTTTATAATTTATTTGTTGTGTTCTTAAATCTGTAAATTTTAATTTAAGCTCAGGCCATTATATATATGTGTATAAATTTATTTATAAATTGTTATATGTATTTACATTTATAGACTTAGGTCCAACAGGATGAGGACCCACATAGGCCCATACATCTAGCACATTATGGAGATCATCGATGTAGTTGATGTGTTCATAGATTTAGATCTATGGTATTGATTTTGATCTAGAGTACACATGTACTAGATAGTATTTATGTTGCGTTGATCTCTACATATGTTTTACATTGATCTAGATATATATTTTACATTGATATATAGACATTTGTACATTGATATATATAGACATTTGTATGTTGATCTATTTACATTGATACATGTTTGGAATTTGTGATATTTAGACATTTACATTGATAGATACATGTTTGGATTTTGTGATATAGACATTTACATTGATGTACATGTTTGATTTTTGTGATATATAGACATTTACATTGATATGCATATGCATGTCAGGATTCTATGATATAGACATTTACATTTCAATCTATACATGTTTTATTTTTTATACATGTTGAAAATATAAACTAATCTATATCCATTTACGTTAATGTGTACATGTTTGATTTTTATGTAGCTATGTACATATCTAATTGAAGCCAAAAATTAATTGATCTAAATGATGTTCAATACAATATTGATCTAAATTAATCTTGAGATAAATTAAAATATGACCCCTTAAGACCTATTATGCACCCTTAATCCCTATCAAGATCAATTAATTGAAAACTAATTAATCAATCTTATTGAACAATCTTTAATCAATTGAAAGTTTAAATCAATCTTTAAAACCTAACTTTAAAACTAATCTTTAATTGATGTTCAATCTTTAATCAATCTTATAAATTCAATCTATAGGTAGAATCACTATAATCAATTTATTTAATATAGATCCTTAAGACCTAACATGACCTAACATGACCTAATAGGACCCCTTAAGACCCCCTAAGACCTTTAACATGACCCCTTAAGACCTAACATGACCTAATAGGACCCCTTAAGACCTAACATGACCTAATAGGACCCCTTAAGGCCTAACATGACCTAATAGGACCCTTTAAGAGATAACATGACTAATATTACCTAATAGGACCCCTTAAGATCCTTAAGACCTAAGATGACCCCTTAAGACCTAATGTGACCCCTTAAGGCCTAACATGACCTAATAGGACCCCTTAAGACCTAACATGACCCCTTAAGACCCTTAAGACCTAACATGACCTAATACGACCCCTTAAGACCTAACATGACCAAATAGGACCCGTTAAGACTGAACATGACCTAATAGGACCCTTTAAGAGCTAACATGACTAATATTACCCAATAGGACCCCTCAAGACCCTTAAGACCTAAGATGACCTCTTAAGACCTAATGTGACCCCTTGAGACCTAACATGACCTAATAGGACCCCTTAAGACCTAACATGACCCCTTAAGACCCTTAAGACCTAAAATGACCCCTTAAGACCTAACATGACCTAATAGGACCCCTTAAGACATAACATGACCCATTAAGACCTAACATGACACCTTAAGACCTAATATGACCCCTTTAAACCTAACATGACTAATAAGACCTAATATGACCCCTAAAGACCTAACGTGACCTAATAGGACCCCTTAAGACTTAACATGACCTAATAGGACACCTTAAGACCTAACATGACCCCTTAAGACCCTTAAGACCTAAGATGACCCCTTAAGACCTAACATGACCCCTTAAGACCTAACATGACCTAATAGGACCTAATAGGACCCCTTAAGACCTAACATGACCTAACATGACCCCTTAAAACCTAATATGACCTAATAGGAACCCTTAAGACCTAACATGACTAATAAGACTTAATAGAACCCCTTAAGACCTAATATGACCCATTAAGACCAAAGATGACCCAATAAGAGCTAATAGGACCCCTTAAGACCTAATTGTTGGCATTAAGTATGATTGTCATTAGTGACAACACTTATTTAGACTCTATGTGCTTACCGAGCAGAACAGTGCTTACCGAGCAGAATAGTGCTTACCAAGCAGAACAGTGCTTACCGAGTAGAATAGTGCTTACCAAGTAGAACAGTGTTTACGAAGTAGAATAGTGTTTACTGAGCAGAATAGTGTTTACTAAGTGACCGCACGGTAAATAGGGAATTCAGTCTCTAATGAGTGACACTATATCTATCAAGTCTCCAGTATATACCAAGTTCAAAACTACAACTAAGTAGTTAGTATGGACCGAGCCTCCACTTCTACCAAGTGCATGATGATGCTGAGTAACGCAGTGGATGCTGAGTATCAGAAAGTCACCAAGTTAGTTTGCAGTAACCGAGTCACTATATTTGGGTCAACTCAGTAATACTTGTGTTCACTTTTTTAGAGCTGACTTTGCTATTGTTTTGTAATTATTTTGGATTGATATATAAACAATGTTCTGTATCATATCCAAAGTGAAAAAAAGGGAGAAGCGAAAAAGAGAAGAAAGGCAGAGATAAGTGAATTATAAAGGGATACAATAGTATAAGAAGTAGTAGAGACATATCTATCATAGAAGGTGATCAGTACATCAG
Source organism: Chamaecyparis obtusa (assembly GCA_027943335.1). Classification (NCBI taxonomy): domain Eukaryota; kingdom Viridiplantae; phylum Streptophyta; class Pinopsida; order Cupressales; family Cupressaceae; genus Chamaecyparis; species Chamaecyparis obtusa. Next base: position 7,112 of record BSBK01014468.1, read on the forward strand.
AGAATCTCAATCAACAAGTACAGTTGCAAGTAAGAGATCTACTATTTTATCCTAACAGGTGAATCAGCCCCAACTCCTTTAACCGGGTAGACTTAACAGTCTTTGAAAAAATCTCTTAACCGAGTGCATACTTCTTTGTATGTTTGTAAATCCTCTAACAAGGTGGACCTAGTAGTCCTTATTGCTCCTAACAGGGCAGATCATCAGAAGTGATCATTGTAAGCCTTAACCGACAAACTTTATACTGCAGTATTGAAGTTTAGTGGGTTTCATCCCCACCCCAGTTTTACTTTCTATTTGGAAGGTTTCTGGGTTACCAAATCTCTATGTTCAAAGTGTTATGAATGTTTTATTCTTTCTATTACTCATACATACAATTAGCTTATCAATCTAATGTTATTGAGAAAATGGTTGAGATCTAAAATTTGTAAAATTTTTGAAGTTACTGATTCACCCCTCCCCTCTCAGTAACCTAGCTAGTCTTGAATATTTCTAATAATTGGTATCAAAGCTCCGTGGTTCTTAGAATAAAGTTTGATAACTTGAGAAAAGATTCAAGACAATGGAGATATTCAGACTTAACAAAGTAATTGAGAATGAAAAGCTAGATTTGGAAATGGCCATAACTCAACTCAAGGAAGCAAAAGAGCATCTTTCCCTTTCCCTAAAAAGAAGGGAGGAACCTACAAATCAGATGAATGACCACCAGTATGTTGAAGAAAAGATTGAAGACTTTTTCCCTTCAAGCAACTCAGATGAAGCAAAAAATGAAGCAAAAGAACTTCTAGAAAAGAATGGATCTCTGCAAGAAGAAGTAAGAAAATTGAAAAGAGAACAGGAAATTCAGTCAACAAGATTCTGTGAAATCTTGGAACAAAGAAACAAGATGAAAGATTAAATAGATGGAAAGAACAATGAAATCCAGAATCAAACCCTTCAGCTAGAAAACCTTATTAATCAAGTCTCCAATGCAAATGAAGAAATCTTGACTCTAAGATTAGAAAATGAAAATATAAGAGAGGAACTGAGATTTGAGAAGCAAATCAATTTAAGATTGATGAGTGACGTAGATACTGAAAGGCAAATCAATGAAAGAATGTTGAAATCTCAAGAAGATATGAATCAGGTGTATGAATGAAACCTTCATAAGCAAAAAGGAAAAGTAGGACTTGGATACAAAGAGGAAGGTGAATCCTCCAAACAAGGCACTCAAATGAATTAGAAACCTACTTGTAATCACTGTGGCAAAATTGGTCATACTTCAAACAAATGTTGGAGCAATGGAAAAGTAAAATTCAATGGAAAATGCTACAATTGCAATCAGCATGGTCATAAAGCAAATGAATGCAAGGAGAAACCAAGATTTGAAGGCAAATGTCACAAATGTAACAAACAAGGTCACAAGGCATCATAATGCAAAACTAAAACACCCAATCCAGTAGAACAAATTATGAAAGCAATATTTGGTTGGGATTACAACACTTGGTGTAGATGTCATTACTATGGAGAATATGGACACATTGGCATGAATTGTGTAAGACATCACTTGAGAAAAAGGGATACTACCATAAGATGTTACAAATGCACTAAGCTTGGTCACATAGCTAAAAATTGCATGAATTTAGGCAAAGTTGAAGATGAAAAGAAAGCAAAAGTAGATAGCATCAGGAAGTAGATAAGACAACAGTGGATCCCTAAACCTACCAAGAAAACCAGTCCAAGTAATGAAGTCACTCATGAAGAGAGTGGCTCTATCAATTCTAACTAAGTCTCCAAGAAAGCACTGGAACTGTATCCTCATAGACATATTCCAAATAGTTCCTGAATTGAAAGGAAGAAAGATCCAAATTAGTATGCAAGATACAAGAGGATCATAGGAAGGTCAGTATCAGTTTCAACCAAGCAAGGTCAGGAGTAACGTAATTTCATTCAGTTACCGAGTAAGGTTAGAGCAGTATGTTCTCTGAGTTACAGAATCTTCACCAAGCAATTAATGCTTAGTGGATGACAGTCTGTCAAATTCTATGCCCTAATTCCTATGGAGCATTAATGACAGTTTTAACAAAAAGCATGAAATCAAATTCATTCTTCACCATGAATATCAACATATTAAGCAGAAAAATTTCTAAGTGCGATCAAGTGATTCAAAGCAAAATTTTGCAGCAGAAATTTTTCGAAGAGCTACCATGGCAGCATCCAGCACCAAAGTAAAGAAAGGTTCAGAAATGTTAGTTCATGGAGAATGGAAAGCATCGGATTTCAAACTCGTGCCCATGATTGAAAAAACCCTAGATCCGAGTGGAGCTTAGTCTCAAATTCCTCCAAAGGTACTTCTTGTAAATGACATTTGCAGTCATTTTAGAGGTACAATTCAAGAACTTGGAACCCTAGAGATAGATGTTGTTCATGATGAACTATGTGTTGATGGTGTTCTCAAACCGGAACATAAACATTTGGAAGATAAGGGTCTGACACATATCACCCACTTGCCTCAGAGTTTCCAGATAAAATGGATAAGATATATTCTAAGCCGAGTGCATGAAGGTAAAATTTGGCTTGAGCAACCAGTGGAAATATCAAAGAAGATGATTCACTGAATCATTGGTCTTCCCATGCTTGCCAAGGCAAAATCTACAAAAACCCTAGGTCGGGTAGAGCTGGAAAAGAAAACCCTAGCTGAATGGGATGGTAGAGGTATGAGAATAAACAACATTACCGATGTAGAACTAAAATTTGGCACATATGTAATAGCTCACAAGATATATGGTTCAAGTCGGTAGAATAGTGTTCCATGTGAAGCAGTTGACCTAGCCTATAAAATTGTGAAGAACAATCTGACATTTGACCTAGCAGATCTATTGTTGAAACATTTCAACAAGAATATGGAGAGCATCCAAACCTCAAAGAACAATCCATGTGAGTTTGGCTCGCTATTGGTTTTTTTATTTTTCTATGCTCAAAATTTTTTCCCATCTAAAGGCACGGTAAAATGGAGAAAGGATGTACCTATTCTTTATTAGATAAATGAGTATATTGCAAAAATGGGTGAGAATTTTACAAGCATAATGGATAACTATTTTGAATCTTTTAAGGAGAAGATGAATAACAGATTCCAGATTCCACTAAAGTTGGTGGAAGATTATAAAGATGATGTCTATTTTATGGTTGATTGTGATAGAGTATATATTCAGGCAGTAAGGCCCAGGATTGTATGGGTAAAACCTCTTCCTTATGAGGTAAACATTGATGAGACAAAGGACATAATTGAAGCCCTAGTAAATCAACCCGTTCATCCAAAAGCTCCATACTTTGGAACATATGATGAAGCTAAGGTAAGAATTGAGCTAAGCATAAAGCTTCCACAAGCGGTTAACAAAGGCAGAAAGAGGATGGCCAAGATGCAATCTAGCACACCTCTAATGTTAACCGAGGACAAAGGAGAGGATATTGTAGAAGAAGAAGAAAAGGATGAGAGTAAAGAAGAAAAAGTGCCTGTAAAGAAGAAAGGAAAGGTAACTATCACCAAGGAACCCAAACAACCCACTGCAGTATTCACAAGGAAAAGATCAAGGGAGAAGGTAGGAAAAGTCAAGGATGATATAGTACTCAAAAGGCCTCCTCCCTCTTTTGAAGAAAAGATTAAGGATTTGAGAGAAGGATCTGGAATTGCAAATTTCAAATCTCTCAAATATGAAACGAGGTCAGAGGCAGAGTAGCAAGAAATTGAAGATGTTGTTATTGAGAAAATGGGAAGATGGAAATACTCACCTAAAGAAATAGCTTCTCAAATTCCAGGAGCTTTATTAAACCCAATCAAGATGAGATGGTCCAATGCAAGGCAAACTGTCAAGGACATCTATGCTCAAACCTTAAGGCAATTGATGCCAAGTTTGAAAAATGCTGAAATAAATAAGGCATTGATAGAAAATGAGTCCAAGATGACACTAAAATTCAACAGTTGCTTAATTTTGATCAAGGATATAGAGTTCGTTGTGAAGAGTGCATAATCTACTTGGAAAAACATTTATCATCTTAACAAACTGAGTACTGAAACTGTGATAATTAAAGATATTGAAGATGATAGTGATGAAGAAGATGAAGAAACAGTTCAGATTGATAATGTTGAGACAAAAGAAGCAGGAAAAGAAGCTACTGAGGAAGCTGAGAAGAATGTTGAGGAAGATGATCCAGTTCAGATAGCTGCAGAGGTAGTTGCCTCACTTCCTCACTCTCCAGTAAAAATTGTTACATCTAGCCCAGAGAAAACTTCAACTGTGATTGTGACAACTCCCTCAGATACATCAAATGTCCAATCATCACTAGCACAGCTCAATGTATCAATGACAAAAGTGGCTACCACTTCATCTACCGAGCTTCAGCTTCCTTCTTCCACCGAGTTGTAGTCTTTTGTATCTTCTTCAATTTTGAGTTTTTCAGCAGTAAGGACTTCAAATTCTATAGTTGTAAATACTTTAGTTTTTGGTTTATCAAGTATTCCAGTTAGCATCCCATTAGTTGGAAGTTTATTAGTTTTCACTACAATTCCTACTGTGTCTACCATAATTTCTACTACAAAGGCATTAAGTATAAAGACTCAATCGAGTACAAAATTTTTGAGTAAGAGTGTAGTAGAAGGTATAGATCTAGATGAGGAGATAGAAATTCCCCAATTAGATTTTGCAAACCTCACTGCAGATCAAATGCAAACAGTTGGTGAACTCCTCCAGAAGAAAGAAAAGCAGAAGAAACTAAAAGAAGAAAGAGAGAAGGAATATAAAATCATTGAGGATGCCAAGAACATTTTGACAGAAGCTATAGGTGTTGAAGTTGATTCCTCTCAACACATTTTGTTGTAGCTGGCAGAAGCAGTTAACAAGTTCAATGATGATTCCTTTGGAACAGACAAGTTGCTTGAGAAGGCTGAGAAGAAATTTGATAATGAAGTGCTTGAGCACATTGCTCAACAAATAGCTATCAATCAGGCAGGGTTATCTTCAGTGTTGACTAGCATTGAGTCCTCCCATTCCAAGGTAACATCTCTTTTTTTTAAAGTCTGTAATGTTGCCAAGTTCTCAAAGGAGATCAAAGACAAAATAAATAAGATTGATGAGGATCTAAAGATTAGTGCACAAAAGTTGCAACTTGAACCTAGTTCAAGCTCTGCACATCATATGACAGTCAGATTCCTATCTAATAAGCAGTCAAAATTATTGAGAGAAGATGCAAGGATCATATCAACATTAATAGATATTTAGAACATGATCCTTCCCATCATGGATACAATGCAAAAGCATATTGCATACTAAAAAACATTGATCCATAACAATCAGTTCTCAATTGCAAATCACATGATTGAACTCTCTGCAGAAGTCCAAGTTGCACTCCATACATGCAAGATTCTGCAAGAGAATTGGGATAGAACTCTAGCATTAATAAGTAAGGTACACTCTAATTTTCTCTCACATTTTGGCATCTCCGTGTAAAATATTTGTATATACACCTTTGGCATTATTGTCAAAAAGGGGGAGAACGTATATAAGATATATGAGATATGAAAGGGGGAGAAAGTATAAATAGGAAATATGAGTATGAGGGGATACAAGATATTTGTATATATACTGTATGGGGAGACATGAGATGTATATACAATAGTATGACAAAGATAAATTTTAAAAAAAGAGACAGATTCAACATAATTTTTTTGTTTTTGGGCAATAAGTGTTTTTGTCACTAATGCCAAAGGGGGAGATTGTTGGCATTAAGTATGATTGTCATTAGTGACAACACTTATTCAGACTCTGTGTGCTTACCGAGCAGAATAGTGCTTACTGAGTAGAACAGTGCTTACCGAGTAGAATAGTGCTTACCGAGCAGAACAGTGCTTACCGAGTAGAACAATGTTTACCGAGTAGAACAGTGTTTACTGAGCAGAACAGTGTTTACCGAGTGACCGCATAGTAAACAGGGAATTTAGTCTCTACCGAGTGACACTATATCTACCAAGTCTCCAGTATATACCGAGTTTGAAACTACAATCGAGTGGTTAGTATGGATCGAGCCTCCACTTCTACCGAGTGCATGATGATGCCGAGTAACATAGTGGATGTCGAGTATTAGAAAGTCACTGAGCTAGTTTGCAGTAATCAAGTCACTATATTTGGGCTGACTCAGTAATACTTGTGTTCACTTGTTTAGAGCTGACTTTGCTATTGTTTTGTAATTATTTTCGATTGATATATAAACAATGTTTTGTATCATATCCAAAGTGAAAAAAAGGGAGAAGCGAAAAAGAGAAGAAAGGCAGAGATAAGCTAATTACAAAGGGATACAATAGTATAAGAAGTAGCAGAGACATATCTATCACAGAAGGTGATCAGTACATCAGAGAATCTCAATCAGCAAGTATAGTTGCAAGTAAGAGATCTATTGTTTCATCCTAATAGGTGAATCAACCCCAAATCCTTTAACCAGATAGACTTAACAGTCTTTGCAAAAATCTCTTAACCAAGTGCATACTTCTTTGTATGTTTGTAAATCCTCTAACAAGGTGGACCTAGCAGTCCTTGTTGCTCCTAATAGGGCAGATCATCAGAAGTGATCATTGTAAGCCTTAACCGGAAAACTTTATACTACAGTATTGAAGTTCAGTGGGTTTCATCCCCACCCCAGTTTTACTTTCTATTTGGAAGGTTTCTGGGTTACCAAATCTCTATGTTCAAAGTTTTATGAATGTTTTATTCTTTCTGTTACTGATACATACAATTAGCTTATCAATCTAATGTTATTGAGAAAATGGTTGAGATCTAAAATTTGTAAAAGTTTTGAAGTTACTGATTCACCCCTCCCCTCTCAGTAACCTAGCTAGTCTTGAATATTTCCAACACTAATATGACCCCTTCAGACCTAATAAGACCCCTTAAGACCTAACGTGACCTAATAGGACCCCTTAGTACCTAACATGACCTAATAGGACACCTTAAGACCTAACATGACCCCTTAAGATCCTTAAGACCTAAGATGACCCCTTAATACCTAGCGTGATTCCTTAAGACCTAACATGACCTAATACGACCTAATAGGACCCCTTAAGACCTAACATGACCTAACAGGACCCCTTAAGACATAACATGACTAATAAGACCTAATAGGACCCCTTAAGAGCTAACATAACCTAATAAGACCTAATAGGACCCTTTAAGACCTAATATGACCCCTTAAGACCTAACATGACTAATAAGACCTAATAGGACCCCTTAAGACCTAACATGACCTAATAGGACACCTTAAGACCAAACATGACCCCTTAAGACCTAACATGACCCCTTTAGACCTAATGTGACCCCTTATGACCTAACATGACCTAATAGGACCTAATATGACCCCTTAAGACCTAACATGACTAATAAGACCTAATAGGACCCCTGAAGACCTAACATGACTAATAAGACCTAATGGGACCCCTTAAGACCTAACATGACCTAATAGGACCCATTAAGACCTAACAAGACCTAATATGACCCCTTAATACCCTTAAGACCCAACATGACCTGGTAGGACCCTTTAAGACCTAACATCACTAATATCACCTAATAGGACCCCTTAAGATGTAACATGACTAATATTACCTAATAGGACCCCTTAAGACCCTTAAGACCTAAGATGACCCCTTAAGACCTAACGTGACCCCTTAAGACCTAACATGACCTAATAGGAACCCTTCAGACCTAATTAAGATCCATGGATGAGGCCATTGATCCTAATGTGGTGACCTAGAACATGACCTAATAGGACCCCTTAAGACCTAATTAAGACATAATACAAGTGATCAATCTATTATAATCAATTGAAAAAAGAATCAATCTAATTTCAATTTAAATTCAATTTACCTAGAATTAATCTAATCAATTTAATATATTTAGAGTGGAATTATTCTTCATCTAGAATCTTGATCTATTCTAATCAATTGAAAAAATTATTGAAAGTTGTAATTGAAATTAAAATTCTAGTAGAAAGTATTGAAAGTTCTAATTAAAAGTAAAATTCAAGTAGAAAGTATTGAAAGTTCTAATTGAAATTAAAATTGAAGTAGAAAGTATTGAAAGTTCTAGAATAAATTAAAATTCAATTTACCTATCTAATCAAACTAATAAATAAATAGAAATATAGACTAGAAAAGGTATTTATTGAACTCACTTGGTCTAATCAATTAAAATTCAATTCAAGCTTAATCAATATAAATTCAATGTAATCATAAATTTCAAATCAAATTTATAGTCTATAAGTTTCAAATAGGATTTTTAAGCATGCACAAATTAAAATCCTTCAGCCTAAAGCTCCTGATACATGTAGTCTGGATACTCTCTATCCTTTATTATCTCCAAAAGAAATTCATGCTCTTCAATAGGCAACTTCCACTTTTGGTTTCCACGTAACCCTTTTTTTGGCACAATTTCAAACTATAATTTCGTCACTATAACCAAGTGACTATAATGCAGAACTCTCTGTTCAAGCATGTATTCAATAAATTGAACTTCATTTTTGTCGATCTTATCTTGTTGATAATAGGTGCCCTCAATAACAACCAAACTGGTCAAATATTGTTGTCCATCACCATCGACAAATTCTTTAGGCAACTTGTATTTTTCATTGGTGCATCTTAGTAGATAATAATCTACACCTTCTGCATTATCAAGATCTATAACCACAACAAAAATATCACATGTACAATTTATATTTATGTACAAGTTTTTTATAAACCTCAAGAATATAAAAAATATAAATATAGAAAAATGCACATGTAATGTAACTAGAAATAAAAAATACGCACCTTTAACAACTAAATCAGAAACATGTTCATAGTCAGTTGAATTTATAGGATCATGGATGTCTATGTCATTATCATCAGCTTCATAAGGAGGCATTCTAATTAACTCTTTTTGATCCCATTTTGAAATATATCCATTTGTAATATTAACGCATTGACTCGTTGTGTTGTTAATAAAATCTTCACAAAAGCATGATTTATCTCTTAGTTGAATCAATGGAGGCTTGTGCTCTCTTGTGGTCATCACTTGATGCAAACTTCTAATTCTAAAAATTGATTGAAAATTGTAAGGATTCGATCGATTGATATCTGGATTGGATGGATTGATATATCTCAGTTTGAAATTATGAAAAACATGAAATGCCATATATAGACATTCATACATTGTGTAGCTCACATGAGCTATTATATACATATACAGATCTACAACAAGTTAAAACACACATGTGACAGACCTATAATATGTATAGTTTTTTGAATTTGAGTTTGAAAAATGATAGTTTTAAATAAATACCTATCACTTCCCAAAAGTAATGTTTGTTGTATTTTGTTGTATTTCTAAGAAAATGAAGATTAAAGAACATGTGTACAAGTAATGTAAAGTTAAATAGGAGCAAGTAAACAAGTTGAATATCAAATGTATACATATCTTGAAGTTCATGTTGTCAGAGTGCATGCTTCACACATGCTCTTTCTCCGTCATGCTCTCCTTTTCCATGTCCATTTTCAAAGAAGTTCCAAACAAACTTAATGTTGTGTCTACCATGTTGTATGGCTAACCAATTAATGGTTTTTGCAGACTTAAATTGACCTACAATTTAAATTTACAAAAATGTACACACACATAAAGATATAGATAGATAGATAGATAGAGAGAGAGAGAGAGAGAGAGAGAGAGAGAGAGAGAGAGAGAGAGAGAGAGAGAGAGAGAGAGAGAGAGAGAGAGAGAATTTAAAAGAAAATTTATAATGCACACGTACTTACCTGCACACCCATCAGACCAGATCTGATGTTGTGAAGCATTTATCCCATGACTTGCAAGATGTTGAAACAATGAGCCATGTACCTCCTATCATGAAACTTTTCATCACTAATATAGAAATGAACCTCCTTGATGATAATGCATTCATTTTGATCTATACTAGATTGTATCTCATCCAAATCAAATTGTGCATGTCTATAGGTCACATGCACAAATATTGCAACTTGATCAGAATGATAATATTGACTTTTGAGCTCTTTTTGAGCGGAAAATATATAGTTCTCCACAAAATCTACAACTGAAAGAATACAACCAGGTGGGAAACAATTTTTGGAATCATGAAACTAATTTTCTTGCAATCGTGCACCATGACAATGTTGAATATGTGGATAAACCATAGATTGAAATCTATCCATGAACTAAAGGTACGATAATTCACTCTCCTGTAATGTAATTTTTTTGATTCACCTCCTATCTTCCTTTCGTATATCTCATATTCAAATCTCTTCCATTGGACTGGTGTTGTAACATCAATATTATCAAATTGTAAAGGAAATTTCTATAAATTTTCATAATTATTGCATTCATTTTTTATATGCTAGACATTGAATTCATTTGAATCTTCTGATTTATCACATAAAATGGACTTTTCAAATTTTGTTGTACTTCCAGTAACCATATCTAGATTAAGTATTACCATAACCTTTTTATATGATTGCAACTATAAGTGAAACTCAACATCATTTCGATAACAACATGTTTCACGAATGTTATTTATGCATATGAAGCAAGGGCACAACATCTCAAACATTCTCTGACCTATTTTCACATCTGAAAATTCATGCTTAAATGCTTCAAATAATTCACTTTGTGTAGTATCAACAAAATGTTTTGGATGTGAAATCTTCATACCGGTGTCTTCATCGTTTATTTGTATAGTGTCCCTTCTATTAGAAGAAACATGAGAGTCGTTGGTCCAAAAATCAATGACCCGTCTTCTTACATCTTCAAAAATTTTGTCTTTATGAGGAACTCTACAAATCTATACCCAATTCTTTTCATTGTCCATATCCAACATATTTCTCTTCCTAATATATCTTTGAATAGCTCTTCAAGATACCTTGAGTAAATCAGAAATTACTTGAACTTGATTTGTATGTGTCAATTTCTTATTGGCAATCATAGTCATCAATGCTCTTCTAGCTGCACTTGAATCTAGTCCTCTATGATCTGCCCTGTTAACAATGTTCAATGCATCTTGTAAATTTTCAATTATTGTCTCTTTTAATTTATCTCCTACAATTTTCCTATTATCAAAACCCATCAACTCCAAAACTGGAGTCATTTCTTTTTTCGTGAATAACTTTGCAAATAATTATGCTTTTCCCACGAAAGATTTACTCTCAAAATATTCCATCCACATGTTTTTGAGATGCAATTTAATAGTGCTTTCAGGTACCAGGTGTTCCAGTGTAATTTGACTAACAAGTGATTCCTCATTCATGTCCATCAAATTCTACATTGTAGGAAAAATATGTATACTTCGACTACTACCAATATCCTCCTGTAGTTGAGTTTCACCTTCTACATCGATAGGTTATTCTTCAACATCGACCGGTTGCTCTTCAACAAGTTTTTTATGATCTTTCATTTGGTCATCCATTTTATGATCACACTTCCTTGTTCTAGTCCTTTTATTTCCCATTGCTCAAATATCTAAGCAAGAAATTTTTTATTGTTTTACTCTTTCATCACTAAAAAACTTTCCTTCACACTCCTTCAAAACCAAAATGTCTTTGTAACTTCCCTGAAAAAATGACTTCCAGCTTCAAAATATCCTTATATCCTAAAATAAGAATGTAAATTTGCAATATAGAAAAATGTAGAATTTTGCACTTTTGGTGTTTTTTCTCTTCTAAAAATAAAAAATTTCAAAAAACTAAAAATACCCTTTTCTAGATCTTGGAACTACAATTCTGGACATATAAATTTTATATTGTTTCAATTAGAAAATGTTAAACTAATTTGTTAAAAACTACATGTAGGTATATAAACCTTTGAGAAGTCATTGATTTGTTAAATATAAAAAAATACTAAATCAATTCAAATAAAATTAAAATCATATGCGGCACTAGAGAAGAGAATCTTCTTCAAGAATATATAATTTAGTTGATTTTTGGAATATTTTTGATAGGTGAAAAGTGGCGGGAGACAAAAACTATTGATTTCTAGTAAGTTTGACTTTGAATACTTATAAGGGGAAAATTATAGACCGAAAACACTAGTTTCTTTTTTCTTGCACAAGATATACATGTCATCTAAAACATATTTTTAAATTGGAGGAAATAATAATGTTTTACTTATAATGATTTAATGGGAAGTAGACCCCTTGATTTGCAATATTTTTTAGGACATTAAAAATAGACCTTAAAAATTAAAAACATATCAATTTTTATCTAAAACAGTTTTAAAAAAATATAGGCATAAAATTCATCCTATTTCACACATTTCATCAGTTTACATCATCTTCAAATTCTAAATAGAAATGTGACTTTTATGCCCTTGAAGTTTTTTAGTTTTGGTGTTGTTAGCCTCTTCCTTTGTAAAAGGGTGACAACTTATTGTTCTTTTACCCTCAAACATTCCTCGTAATGCTGTAAGCCGTAAAGTATATAATTGGCTTAAGATCTTAGCCAACTGATAACAAAAATTTCATGGATTTGCACAATTCATAGATTTTTTTTATAAGTAAAATGGTCCACTTCATTACTTCTCTCTTTCTGCTATTTCTTCCTTGAAATCTTTGGGCAATATTGATGCAATAATTAATATATGTGCATGTTGTTTTTGTTAGAAGTAGTGGTTGTCATTGCATGAAATGATCGATTTGTTAATGCCTGATACAACCACTAGACTTATAGAAGACATGAGATGCTATTAAACCATGTCGCTAATCCCTACGAAAGATACTAGTGCATTGCCAACAATCCCCCTCCTAGCGTCACTTGTCACGACCTGCATGGATTCAAACCTATGACCAACCTTGGATACCACTTGTTAGAAGTAGTGGTTGTTGTTGCACCAAAATATTTACCTGTTAATGCTTGATAGAACCAGTAGACTTATAAATACACAATGGGTTGTTAAACTATGTCGCGAATCTCCATAAGGGATGTTGACACATTGCAAATAGTTTCCCATGTGAATAAATTATGTTTTTTATTTTAATTTTATAGTTCATCAGAGCTCATAGAATTGTTTATCCAAATGGTGACTTGATTTTTTTATGAGAATATTTTGATAGAACATGACCATGAACATATACATTTTTTTTCATCAAGTCTCATTAGAAAAGCTATTCTAATAAGGAGGAAAATAGGACCTATTAACTAGAGGTTATATATTGTAGAATGCCTCAGAAAAAAGAACTGGTAGGGATATAAAATGATCTCTACACTATAATTAACTTAGGCAAAAATATTTTATAACATACGAAAATGAATAAAAACCCTCCAAATAATTCATAGATCCCATGTGTTTACTTTGTGATAAAAGCTAGGAAATGTACTTGTGAGGAAAATGATTACCAGAAGAAAAGCCATCAATATGATTCTATACTTGGAGAGCTCAAGCAATTAAATAGGTGTTATGGTTTCATAAAACATGGTTGCATAAATTACTATTGCGCTAGTTACCACTATCTCATTTTGTCATTGAATTACATTACATCAAGTTACATTACATTATATTAATGATATTAATCAATATTTCAAAATTTAATCTAACCTTAATTACATAAGGTCCAACAAAATAATGAATTTTAAATCTAATCAATTTACCATCACATCATGATCAAATGGCCAAACAAACACAAAACAACCAAAAAAAGACATAAAAGAGGGTACTACAAGTAGATTCCTTGTTCTTATATGTAAATTAAGAAATTTGAGAACAACAAAATATAAACTTATTTTATGCTATAATATGCACATATTAATATAAACTCATTGTGAGTCATAATATATACATGAATATAAAGTTATTGTGGGCCATAATATGTGCATATTTTATACCTTGATTGTTTAAATGGCCAAACAACAAAAGCAATAAGAAAACACAATAGATATTATGTACCTCTCATAGTGCATGCATTATTGTAATTAAAATTTGTAATTTATTGTGCATTTGTGTTACGAGTTTCTCATCATATTAAAGGAAGCAATAGGAAAAATAAATACCACAATAAATAATGCAAAAGGTCCATTGGTTCTTCATCTACCCTGCCCAATTCACAAAGAATTACCAGTGTATACATACCTGCCCTAAATACAATATTTTTGCGTTTCTTTAAATGAAATATAGAGACATTCCAATCTATGAAAGGACATTCAATAGTCATCTTTCATCTCTTATTTATAATATTATATTTTTATATTAAAAAAGTTGAAATACATAAAAGAATCACAGTCCAAAAAAGGGACTATAAGAAGAAAATTATAGAAAATATAATTTTATGGAAAAATGAGAAAAATATTAGAAACTAAGTTGTTTGTTTCTTGATTCTATTGTGTCAATTTTATTTGCATCAACATTTCATATCATATTCAATGATCCATCATCAGGATATAAGAGAGTTGTATGAAGAAAATGAAGAAAAATTGCAGACCCGATTGAATATAAAAGAAAGGGAAGGGGAAGAGTGTCTAGATTACAAGACAGAGATATCAAAAAAGAAATAAAAATAGAAGACTAGCTAATACTACAAAAGACAATCACAAAATACAAAAGCAAGCAACAAACGAAAGTGTACAAACAAAATAAAAATATAAAATGAAAAGAAATGCTAAACAAAAAGGACATAGCGAAAGCCTAATGCTAAAAAAATACACAAAGAAATATAAATAGAAAAACAAGGATTAAAAAAAGAATAATAGCAATAAATAATAATAACAATATAAATAATGTATAAAGAAAGCAATATTTTAATACTAATGTATATATTATTTATTACTATTGTTAATTAATATAATAATAATAATTAGAAAACTCCATATATTTCTGCTGGGTACAACTCCAAGCGAAAACTATTACCAGACTGATAACATGAACACATATCCAGTCTTATAAGTGGCTACTAATATGTAGAGACAAATTATGCGAAATCCATATGACACACAACTAGGATAATAGGAGAGAACCTGTTCTGAGCGTGGGTTGACAACAATTGTTAGATTACAGGCACACTGTAACCACATAAAATTTAAATAAGCCTATTTTATCTAAGGACATCAATTTGCTGATTACAAACTTACTGTGAAGACCTTTTCAAACATATTGGAAAAAAAAAAGAAGACATTGTCAGATTGTTGCTAAGGAAAAACCGTTGAGGAAAATAAGCAAATACACAAATTATCTAGGTCCAGATAACACGAACTGCTCAGATGAGAATAGAGACTGCTGATACGAAGCAACTGTTGACCCTGGCAATGCGCATGGAACATCATTAAAAATGTCTATTAATCCCTCCAACGCCTTCACCACTGTAGACATTGCTGGTCGCCTCGTAAAATCTTCTTGTACACACCAAATTCCCAGTTTTATCATTTTTAATGCTTCCTCTTTTACGCCCGTTTCCCCATCTTCCTGGCCCGGATACACCAAATCAATTAACCTCCCTTTCTCTGCCTTAACTTGTAAAAATGAAAATAAGCCACCTTCTGATAGCTCCCTGCTTCGTTTTCCGCTAACAATTTCTATCACCATAACACCAAAACTAAATATATCCGCCTTCTCTGTGAAATGCATGTTCAACAACTCAGGTGCCATATACCCTGGTGTCCCTCTCAACATGGTTATCACTTCACTTTGCTCTCTATTAACCAGCTTTGCCAAGCCAAAATCTGACACTTTGGCATTGAAATTTTGATCGAGGAGAATGTTCTGAGGCTTGATGTCGAAATGTATTATCTGCTCTCGACAATGTTCATGTAAATATGTTAATCCTCTTGCAATATTCATAATTATTTTATATCTAGTCTTCCAGTCCAGCAACTGTTGATGCATATTGTTGGAAAATATCCACTTATCCAGAGAACCATTTGATAGATGCTCGTATACAAGCATTCGATGGGCCTTTTCGGCACAGAATCCCTTCAATCTTACTAAATTAAGAAGATCAACTTTTCCTAAAGTTTCGATTTCTGTCCGGAATTCCCTTTTCCCTCGTCCTGCTCCATCAAGGCGCTTCACTGCTATCTTTGAGCCATCTGCCAAAACACCTTCGTAAACTGAACCGAATCCTCCGCTTCCCAGCTTCATAATGAAGCTATTTGTAGCATCCTTTAATTCTTGGAATGTGTAACGTAGAGGTAAGCCCTCTGGCCAATCTACGCCATCGTCTTCATCATCATCTTCCTCGTTTTCTTTCCGCTGTCTGCTGTTTTGAGACTTATTTATCCATGCCCACAATAAGATTAACAGAGCTATTGCTCCACCCACAGAAGCACAAGTGATGACGACGACTGAGGACTTAAAGCCCATGGACCCTGACTGGATTTTAATATAAGCAGTGGAATTGTAAAACTTATCGACTAGGCTCATAGTTGTCATAGAATAAATATTGGACTCTAGATAGCAATAACCACTAGAAAAATTGGTCCCGTACCTGAAAAAGGCAGCTTTGCAAGAGCAGTTCTCCAGGCAAATTGTCTTACATTCACTGCTTGACACCATCCGTGGCGTGGAAGAATTTTCATAAAGATATGTAAAATAGGCAACGTGCTCCAGTTCTAAAAAGTGATGAGCTTGACGCCTATTAGTCTGTGAGCACACCAGAGGAACGCGTGGAGCACATCCAGAACTGGGTTGTGTGACATCGGTCGGTTTAAAAGCATTGCCATTTCCTGGACAGCTGCACTGACCATTTGTGCAGACACCATAGTCTCCACATGCTCCTAGAGACTCACACTCGGGCACTGATTCCGTGAACGATGGCGCAAAGACAACGGAAGATCTTCCTTCTGTTTCTTCGACCGACCAGGCTTTTAAAATCCCTTCTGAATCCAATTTATTGTAAAGGGTGCCTTTTGGTGTTGATACATTAAATGCCGGTGAGCGCTTCCCTCGAGAATAATAGTTGTTGGACCGATCGTCGAACTGGACATAAGATAAGTCCACACCTAGAGGTGCCTCGGGAAATCTGTAATACATTTTAGCCGGTGCAGACGCTGTAAACATAGCAAAGCCATCGTGAAGCAAGGTACAATAGAAACGACCTTGGCTTGTATTATTTGGAGAAATGTTTGCAGTAAGCTTCTGACCCACCTTCAACTTTTGCCCTCGCACTTGGGTATCAGTTGGATAATCAAAAGACTGCCAGATGATCCCACCAGAGGTGTTAAAGAGAATAAGATTCCCAGAATCTTGCATCGCCATGCTTTGAAAAGCTTTGGTAGAAGTATTTGTAGACCAGACAAGAGTGACATCTGAGTTCCTTAATACAAGTTGTCCTTTGGAGGTGAGTGTTAGGGCTGCGTTTTCTTGCACCATCTGTTCTCTGTTTGAACTCCAAACCATTTGCATATCAAACAGCCTACCATCACTGGTGTAGACAACAAAGAAAGCTGCAAATAGGTAGCCTGTTTCACAAGGGCTGCCATAGCAAAAGAATCCACATCCAAACTGCAGATTCATATTATTATATGAGACATTGCTGCTGAGAAGGATTGGTCTGACTAGTGCATCGTTGGAAACAGAGGGTGTGAGGAAATCTAGAGAGTCGATATTGTTCCTCCAAGTTCTGCCTCCATACGCAGCTGTGGGAATGATAAGGCTCTCTGCAAACAGTGAGCAGGGTATAAGAAAGAGTGGCACAAGTAGCGAAAATAAAGGAAGAGAGGACGAAAAGCAATCCGTTGTCATCATTTTTCAAAGCAGCAGTTCTGTCCAACAGAGAAAGCACATAATAATAACATGCTCGAATGAAAGACGATTTGAATTTGATTGCTTTGCTCGCAATTAATTGGGTTGCTGGGAGTTAGGTTAAACTACAATGTCGAGTTGAAGAGACATAAATAACACCGGAAATGTATGGTTTCATAAAGTCTTCGACAGCCATTCGGAAAAGTACGTACTCGCCAATGAAAAAAAATTGCATTGATTTCACTGCGGTAAAGTCAAGTGGAGATCAGATTTGTCAAGTGGATATTAGATTTTCATAATCAATTTCAAGTAGAATTAACGCCGTGTAAGGGCCGTGTCAGGGCCCAAGTGGTCAGCGACACATACGTGACAGGAATAGAATAAATTTCTATATTTGTCGTATTTGAGACACCGACATTGTGAGTCTTCTAACTAAATAAATGTTTTATTTAGAAAATTAAATAGATTAATTTAAATTAATTAGATGTCCAAATACACATTTAGTCATATTTATTACTTTTATTAAATTTCAACTAATTAATAAATATGGTCAAATATACATTTTGATATCTAATTATATCAGGTGAATAAATTCATTTACATAATTTTTTTTACAAGAAATATATTTTTAAAATAGATATGCTGGAAATAATTTTGTTAGAATATTAAGAATAATAATTATTTTAATAATATTATATATTATTCTATTTATTTCAATTCATAATCTTTTAATTTTACTTCTATAATATTTTTCATAGACAAATTTTGATGACTTTATTATTTATTTTCTAGTCAATTGAATTATTTAGGTATATTTGAAACTTGTTTAAAAAATAATAATAAATAATTATTCAATTTATTAAATTTTAACTATTTAATAAATATGATAAAATATATATTTTTATGTCTAAATATATCATGTGAATAAATTAATTTAGGTAATATTTTTTATAAGAAATAAATATATATTTAAGGTAAATATGTTAAAATTATATAACTTAGAAAATTTCTATCAAAATATTTAAAAATATAATTATTTAATAATATTATATACTATTTTATTTATTTCAATTTATATTTTTAAAATTTTATTTGTATATTTTTAATAAAAAATAAACAAATCATTCTTTTACATGCAAATTTTGAAGAATTTATTATTTATTCTTTAGCTAATTAAATTACTTCGGTATGTTTGAAACACTTGTTTTAAAAATGAATATAAAATAAATATCTAATAAATATTAAATATTTTGTTAATTAACTAATTTATTCTATAAAATTTCTTATTATTTTGAAGTACATTTAGAAAGGGATAAAAAGTTTGAACAAGGAGAAGGGAACAAATTTAAAATTTAAGAAATAAAGAAAATTAGAAATTAAATCTTTGAATTGGAATTGTCTTAAAGTAATGTGCAGAAATCAACTGTACCAATCATTCTTTAGTGGCATACTCTTAGATTACTTGGATCCAATAGCTTGAACTCAAAAAATAAGATAAAAATTATAATCTATAGATGTGTATATATCACACACGCACACATAAATGTAGGTATGTATGGATGTATATGTATGTATGTATACATACATACATACATATGTACAAAAAAGTACAAAGGATTGATATAGAATCAACCATTGTTAGGTAACCTACTGAAGAACCTTCCTGAGAACAAATACATAATTGAACACGTGTATCAACCCTACGAAAAAGAAAAAAAATCAAAATGGGGGGTCTGAATCAGAACATTCACCTCCCACAAAATAGACATTAAAGATTTTAACTAACAATTAAAAACTAGATGCCAGACAAACAAACCCAAACTTTTAGTAGACAAAAACTAACCCTAGAAATATAGGACTAGGTGTAACCCCAAAAAAATCTCATTACAAATTAGCTAATGAATCGAATAAATTGATAATAAAAATAGGATCAGCACACTAAAACTCAACTTAAGAGATGTGGGGGTTCTCCCCGTCTTCCCCATCATTTGTACCCACCAATGGCTCCTCATTTGCAAGGGAGTTAATTGAGCCTCTCTTGAATAGAGCATAAGTGTTCTCCTAACATGTGTCCCATAAAATGGTAGTTAATGAATTTGATAGAGTACTTGGAAGAAATGTTTCTCTAATGGAGGAGATAGTGCATCTACATACAGAATTAGATACCTTTCAAACAATCTACAATTATCAGAGCCAAGGGGTAAAAGTATGAACATGTGTTAGAGTAGAGGCCAACCAACTTGTTTCGGTCGAAAGCAGTTTTGGTCAGACCACATTCGGTCGAAGACAACTTGGTCAAAAAAAAGTGGTGTCCACGTGGTGCCACGCGGCACCAGGTGGTGTCGATGTGGTGCCATGGTTTTGGCTGGAACTAGTTCGGTCGAACCGGTTTTGGTCAGAACTGGTTTCGGTCAAAACTGAGAAAAACTATATATTCCCACAATAGCACTAAGCAACTTATTTGAACTGTAGTGACCTCCAGAGATTGTGTAGTGATCTTGAGACCTTCGCCTAGACTTCGTAGGTTCTTTTTTGTTTTTTTAAATATTTTTAAATTTTTTTGACATATTGACATATTAATTTATTTAATGATTATTAGGATAATTTCTAGCTATGTTAGATTGTTAAAATTAATTAACATGTTTTATAATGTATTTTTTTTTGGTTAAATGATATATAGTTAACTTAGTAAACTTAGTTAATTTGATTAACCTTAATTAACACATAGTTAACTTACTTAAAATTAGTTAACCTTATTTAACATAGTTATTATTAGTTAACCATACTTGAAATCTAGTTGAATTGGTTAACCTAGTTAACCGTACTGATGCAGGAGTATCCTGGGTGTAAGAGCAATCTTGCATCACCCAAAAATATTTCTATTTTTATATTCAATAAGGGCTATTTTAGTGCAGAGCTGCTATTTATGGAAAGTTACTATTTTTGGTAATTTTTGCATGTGCTCAGAATGATCTGATTTCTTTTTTGGAGGTTCATTTTAGTCATGTAAGTCTGCCAGTAAAGTTTCATTGCCAGATCAAGTGTATATTGGAAGATATTGAAGATTTTCGGTATTGGCAGCAGCGTACAGAAACTTTGAACTCAGTTTTGAAGGCTTTAGAGGCCCCAGATGAGGTCGAAAATTTGGGTGACAAGCGCTTGCGCTAGTCAAGCCTGTAGAGCGCTTTGTGGCGTTTCTGAAATGGGGTTATAATAGCCGATCGGGTCAACTGGTGATGACTTATGGTCTTCGGAAGTTGGGCCACCTGAAATGGCGAAAAATAATTTTCTTCAAAATTTCTGTTCGGGTTTCAAAGGTTATCTTGAGCCGACTATGATGTAATAAAATGTAAAATAAAATAATTCTAAGTTTGGTCGGCCTTATTGGCTAAAATTCTGGAACCTGCCCAGGCGGTGGATAATTGCTTATATAAGGAAGACTGTATTATTGTCTTAGGCAGTTCAGAATAGTTCTGGGTAGTAGATCTGGGTAATAGTTCGAGGCTTTGTCCTACAGAATATTGTAAGGGAATGCCCATGTGGCTTTGCATATTGTAATTCTGAAAGTTTGTAATTTCACATTTGTGGAGATAATAAGAAGCCAATTTTCTGTTCTTGTATATTGTTGTTGTTTCTCTATATCTGTTATGTGTTTGTGGTATTAAGGGGATCACCCTTCATCAAGTGGTATCAGAGCAGGAGTTCTTGAGTGTGTAAACAGATCACCGACTGTGAGGCAGTTTGCACCAGGACCGTGGCTAGGGTTTCAGCGCGCATCGCGAAAATGCCTCCACGAAGGGAATGTGGCGGAAGAGCCGGTGTTGTAACACCTGAGGTTAGAGAGCTGCAGAGACAAGTGCGAGCATTGCAAGAAGAGATTCACAGAGGAATGAATCTTAATGTCAGATATGAAAGCGAGGATGAAGCCGAAGAAGAATATCAAGAAGGAGAAGCTGAAATTGTGAACCAGGAGGAAGAAAGACTTTTTCGGGCGATTTCCAAGATTGGGAAAAGACCTAAGATTGAGGTTCCTACATTTTCTGAAAATCTTAACCCATAGGAATTGATCGACTGGATCAATGAATGTGAGGAGTATTTTGAGTATGAAGATGTTGAGGATCCTGATAGGGTCAAATTTGCGAAGGCCAGACTGAAAGGTCATGCGAAGATCTGGTGGCAAGAAATTTAATTGGAGCGAAATAGAAGATGGAAAGATAAAATCACAAGATGGGATCGGATGGTGGATAAATTGAAGTGACAGTTCATTCCTGTTGATTATGAGCTTGACCTACTAAAGAAAATGCAGAGTTTGAAGCATGCAAGAAGATCTGTTCAGGAGTATACAGATGAGTTCTATCGACTTCTCATTAGAACAGGCCATGCAGAAGCTGATAAGGAGAAAGTTGCCCGATACCTTAATGGGTTAAGGCCAAGCATCCAGGAGGAGCTGAATCTGGTTCGAATGAACAGTATTGAAGAGGCATACCAGTTTGCCCTAAAAGTAGAGGAAAAGCTGAACAAGAAGTTTGAGAGCAGACAAAACGGAAGAGGTCGCGGTGGACGATCTGGTGGACGATCATATGGTGGCCGAAATGAAGATCCAAAAAAGAAGGATGAGGCCAGTAGCAGTCAGAATTAGTGAGGAAATAATTCCAATCGCTTCCAAGATCAGAATAATAGAGATCAGAGAGGAAGAGGAAGAGGACAAGGATCTGGAAGAGGTGGCTTCTGTGGAACATATTTTCACTGTGGAGAAGAAGGTCACAGGGCATTTGAATGTCCTCAGCGCCAAGGCAGAACAGATAGGAGAAATGAAGGCCAGGCCAGAGTTGCGCATGTCGATGAAGATGCTAGATCATCAAATTCTGAAGATGCTGAAAGAGGAGAAACGCTAATTAATAGAAGAGTCTTGTTGAGTGGTGAGAATGAACCTAAGCAAAGGAGGAGCCTGTTTCGCACCAGGTGCAAGTGTGAAGGTAAATGTTGTGATGTGATTATTGATAGTGGAAGCACTGACAATTTGGTGTCAGAAAAGATGGTGACAAAGTTGAAGCTCAAGAGACAGAAACACCCACATCCATATCGGATTGCCTGGGTACAGGATGACCACAAGGTCATGGTCAATGAACAATGCCTAGTGAAGTTCAAGATCGGCGGGTACCAAGATGAGGTACTATGTGATATCATCTCTATGGATGCATGTCATATGTTATTGGGTAGACCGTGGCAGTTTGACAGATGTGCTGTACACGATGGTCGTTCAAATACCTATTCCCTGACAAAGGATGGAGTGCGACATAAGCTAAAGCCATTGAAAGAGATCGAAGAAAAGGTATGTGGTACTGCAAGGATAACTTTTGTTGATGGAAGAAATTTCCTAAATGGTATGAGGCATGAGCATGTATGTTTTGCTTTAATTCCAAAAGTTGGTAAAGAGGAAGTAGAAGATGTTCATGTAGAAGTTGCAGATTTGTTAATGAGTTTCAAGATATTGTATCCGATAACGTGCCTGATGGATTACCACCAGTCAGGAAGATCAGCCATCAGATGGACTTGATCCCAGGAGCGAGTTTTCCGAATAAGGCAGCACACAGAATGACACCTGCCGAAAGTGAGGAGTTGAACAGACAAGTACATGAACTATTACGGAAAGGATTGATCCGTGAGAGTCTGAGTCCCTGTGCTGTACCAGCGGTATTAGCACCAAAGAAGAATGGAGAATGGAGGATGTGTATAGATTCTAGGGCAATAAACAAGATCACAATCAAGTATAGGTTTCCATTGCCACGAATGGATGATATTATGGACTATTTGAGTGGAGCTGTGTATTTCTCAAAGATAGATCTGAAGAGTGGATATCATCAGATTCGGATCAGAGAAGGAGATGAATGGAAGACTGCCTTCAAGACAAAGGAAGGACTATATGAGTGGTTAGTCATGCCTTTTGGGCTAACCAATGCGCCGAGCACTTTCATGCGGCTCATGAACGAGGTTCTGAAAGAATTTCTGGGTAAGTTTGTCATTGTTTACCTAGATGATATTTTGATCTTTAGTAAGACATTGGATGAGCATATGATGCATATTCGTATGGTATTTGAGAAGTTGAGAGAAGAAAAATTGCTGATTAATTTGAAAAAGTGCAGTTTTGTGAAGAAAGAGTTAGTGTATTTGGGGTTTGTAGTTTCAGGAGAAGGTCTAAAAATGGACCCAGAGAAGGTACAGGCTATCCTTGAATGGCCTACTCCAAAGAGTGCTACTGAGGTAAGGTCTTTTCATGGTCTAGCTAGCTTTTACAGAAAGTTTATTAGAAATTTTAGTAGTATTTGTGGACCCTTGACTGAAACAATGAGAGGGGATAGAAAAGAGTTTAAGTGGACTAATGGGGCAGAAAAGAGTTTTCAATTGTTGAAAAAAAAAGTTACAGAAGAACCTGTTTTAGCACTTCCAGATTTTAATAAGGTGTTTCAAGTAGATTGTGATGCTAGTGGTACTACAATAGGAGCTGTTATGAGTCAAGAAGGTAAACCTGTTGCTTATTTCAGTGAGAAGTTAAATGATGCCAAGAGGAAATATTATGTTTATGATCAGGAATTTTATGCTATAGTTCAGGCATTAAAGAAGTGGAGACATTATCTACTTCCTAAAGAGTTTGTTTTGTATACTGATCATCAAGCTTTGCAATATTTGAATAGTCAAGAAAAGTTGAATCAGAGGCATTTGAAATGGGTTGAGTTTTTGCAGAGTTATACATTTGTTTTGAAACACAGGAGTGGAAAGTCTAATAGGGTTGCAGATGCTCTTAGCAGAAGGAAACTATTGCTGACAGAAATGCAGATTGAAGTGGTTTGGTTCAAGGAACTCAAGAATTTGTATCGAGAGGATCCTGATTTTGGTGAAGCTTGGAAAGCTTGTACAGAACCTGTTACTCTAGACAGGACGAAATGGTTGGATTTCATCATCCAGGATGATATGCTATTCAGAGGGAGTCAATTGTGCATTCCACGAAGTTCTATGAGGGAGAATCTCATCAAGGAGAAGCATAGTGGAGGATTTGCTAGACATTTTGGTCGTGATAAAACCCTTGCTTTGGTTGGTGAGAATTATTATTGGCCACAATTGCAGCAAGATGTGAAGAAGTTTGTACAGAGTTGCAGAGTATGTCAGATGGCGAAAGGAGTGAAGCAAAATACAGGATTGTATCAGCCATTACCTGTACCAGAGAAGCCTTGGGAGGATATCAGCATGGACTTTGTTCTTGGTTTATCGAGGACTCAGCGGGGGCATGATTCAATTTTTGTGGTGGTTGACAGATTTTCAAAGATGACACATTTCATTCCCTGCAAGAAAACTAATGATGCTGTTCATGTAGCAGAATTGTTTTTCAGAGAAGTAGTGAGACTTCATGGTTTTCCAAAGACCATAGTTTCAGATTGGGACACTAAGTTTGTTGGATATTTCTGGCGTACATTGTGGAAGAAGTTGAAGATAGATTTGAAGTTCAGTTCATCACATCACCCACAGACTGATGGATAGACAGAGGTGGTGAATAGGAGTTTAGAAAATCTGCTGAGATGTTTGGTTGGGGATAAGCCAACAAGATGGGATTTGATTTTACCACAAGCAGAATTTGCATACAATAATTCTGTCAATAGGAGCACTGGTAAATCATCATTGCAGATTATATATGGAAGTAGTCCAAGAAATGCATCTGAGTTGAGAAAGATAGATAAAGGAGAAATAAGTAGTGCTGAGGCTGAGGATTTTGCAGAACATTTGAAGAACATCCATGGGGAGATGAGGAAGCATATTACCAAGATGAACACACAGTATAAGGCTAAGGCAGATGAGAAAAGGAGGTATAAGGAATTTCAGGTAGGTGATGAAGTCATGGTTCATTTGCGGAAGGAGCGGTTTCCAGTTGGTACATATAACAAGTTGAAAATGAAGAAGTTTGGACCATGTAAGATATTGAAGAAGCATGATTCAGGGAATGCATATGATGTAGAATTGCCTAGTGAGCTGAATATTTCACCAGTGTTTAACATTTCAGATCTGACAGAGTATCATGAAGGAGGTGTTGAAGATGAGATCACAACAGCACAGTGGAGTATTCCAGCAACTAGTTCAGACACTAAGGAGATCGAAGACATACTGGACAGTCGTGTTGGTAGAAGCACAAGGAATAGGACATATGAAGAGTATTTGGTCAAATGGAAAGGACGACCTATAGAAGATTCATCATGGCTAACAAAGGAGGAGGTTAACCATCTTAGTTTTCCTCTGCACACCTGAGTCGTGACAGGGTCACTTCTCAAATTACCCTTGGTGTCTGATGCAGGAGCATCCTGGGTGTAAGAGCAATCTTGCATCACCCAAAAATATTTTTGTTTTTATATTCAATAAGGGCTATTTTAGTGCAGAGCTGCTATTTATGGAAAGTTACTATTTTTGGTAATTTTTGCATGTGCTCAGAATGATCTGATTTCTTTCTTGGAGGTTCATTTTGGTCATGTAAGTCTACCAGTAAAGTTTCATTGCCAGATCAAGTGTATATTGGAAGATATTGAAGATTTTCGGTATTGGCAGTAGGGTACAGAAACATTGAACTCAGTTTTGAAAGCTTTAGAGGCCCCGGATGAGGTCAAAAATTTTGGTGACGGGCGCTTGCGCCAGTCAAGTCTGTAGAGCGCTTCGTGGCGTTTCCGAAATGGGGTTATAATAGTCGATCAGGTCAACTAGTGATGACTTATGGTCTTCGGAAGTTGGGCCACCTGAAATGGCGAAAAATAATTTTCTTCAAAATTTCTGTTCGGGTTTCAAAAGTTATCTTGAGCCGACTATGATGTAATAAAATGTAAAATAAAATAATTCTAAGTTTGGTCGGCCTTATTGGCTAAAATTCTGGAACCTTCCCAGGCGGTGGATAATTGCCTATATAAGGAAGGCTGTATTATTGTCTTAGGCAGTTCAGAATAGTTCTGGGTAGTAGATCTAGGTAATAGTTCGAGGCGTTGTCCTACAGAATATTGTAAGGGAATGCCCATGTGGCTTTGCATATTGTAATTCTGAAAGTTTGTAATTCCACATTTGTGGAGATAATAAGAAGTCAATTTTCTATTTTTGCATATTGTTGTTGTTTCTCTATATCTGTTATGTGTTTGTGGTATTAAGGGGATCACCCTTCATCACGTACTTAACCTAGTTAACCATAGTTAACCTAGTTAACCTTAGTTAACTTCGTCAAGTTTTGTTAACCTAGTTAATCTTAGCTATAACCCTACTTAACCATATTTCAAACTTAGTTAACTTAGTCAAACTTAGATAACCTAGTTAACCATACTTGAAGAAACATGGTTAACCTAGTCAACCAAGTCAACCTAGTCGAACTTAATTAACCTAATCAACCATACGTCTAACCTACTTAACCTAGTTAACCTAGTGAAATTTAGCTAACCTAGTTAGTTCCATACTTCAAACCTAGTTAATCTAGAACAACTAACCATGTACATTTATTTTCTATTTATGTGGGTTGTACAAATGTGATTTGTGTATACACACATGTATAAATATGCTTGAATTATACATATCATTCATTTTTTTTTATCATGTTTTGATTAAATCTACATATTTAAATTTTGTTAATGTAAAATGTAACAAAAACTTCCAATCATTTAGAACATTAGAAAATTATTCTCATATAAAATATTACATAAAAACATCACTATACATAGTTCAGGTAGTTTACCATACTTCAAACCTAGTTAACCTAGTCATTTACTTAGCTAACCTAGTTAGGTTCCACATGTACTTCAAACTTAGTTAACATGTCTAGTCTTGAATACAATACTTCCATACTTCAAATATCATTATTATTTTTATCATATTTATTAAATTATGTACAAGATATTGTTTGTATATAGAGTTTCTACAAAGTAGATGATCACAATGTACACGTGTTCTTTAAATTAGATAATTTTTTAAAATATTTTACATATATGTGTATGCATGTGTAGAGATTTATATACATATACTTGTCTACATACTTTCACATACATTTACTCTATAGCGTACATGGAAACTTGTTCTGGGGCAATATCTGCATCATCAAAAGATGCTAGTGTTCTTGGGGTGGTAGTGCCCACTCTATACGTAGATCTACATCTTTTAGAGATATGTGTGTGTGTGTGTGTGTGAGAGAGAGAGAGAGAGGTTATTTATAGATACTATTGCCAAATTGACTCATTCGATCGAGGTTCTCTATCATACTATTGAGACATCCACCACCCTCCCTAATAGGGATAGGGTGAATACTATTAGAGAGGAGGTTATTCATATGATTTAGATATTTTAATCATACAATTCATATGATAGCATCAGTATTGATACTTTGTAAACTTCTTTGTCTCATAGTGTTACTGGCACTGTGAAGTATAGACAAATTGACTCTCAGGTCTCCACCACTATAGTGTAGACTATGTTTCCATATTACACAGACATGGCTCAGGTCAGAGGTTTAATGGTCACTAGGTGCATGATGCAGGAGCATCCTGGTGTAAGAGCAATCTTGCATCACCCAAAAATATTTATGTTTTTGTATTCAATAAGGGCTATCTTGTGCAGAGCTGCTATTTATGGAAACTTGCTATTTTTAGTAAGTTGGTCATAAATCTCAGAATGTTCTAATTTTACATGTGGAGGTTCATCTCAGTCATATCAGCCTGCCAGTAAAGTTTCATGGCTAGATCAGGTCTAGTTTTGAAGATATTGAAGATTTTCGGTATTGGCAGCAGGGTACAGAAACTTTGAACTCAGTTTTGAAGGCTTTAGAGGCTCCGGATGAGGTCAAAAACTTGGGTGACAGGTGCTTGAGCGAGTCAAGCCTGTAGAGCACTTCGTGGCCTTTCTGAAATGGGGTTATCATAGTCCATCGGGTCAACTGGTAATGACTTATGGTCTCTGGAAGTCAGGTCACCTAAAGTGGTGGAAAATAATTTTCCTTCAAAATTTCTATTTGGGTTTCAAAAGATATTTTGAGCTGATTTTGATGTAATAAATTGAAAAATAAAATAATTCTAAGTTTGGTCGGCCCTAAGGGCTAAATTTCTGGAACCTTCTTAGGCAGTGGAAAATGTCTATATAAAGAAGGCCCGTAGTGTTGTCTAGGGCAGTTTTGGGTAGTAGATCTGGGTATTGATTCGAGGCTTTGTCCTATAGAATATTGTAAGGGAATGCCCATGTGGCTTTGCATATTGTAATTCTGAAAGTTTATAATTCCACATTTGTGGACATAATAAGAAGCCAATTTTCTTTTCTTGCATATTGTTGTTGTTTCTCTATTTCTGTTATGTGTTTGTGGTATTAAGGGGAGTACCCTTCATCAGTGCACCTCTAACCTTGTTGCACCATTTACATATCCTTGTTGGTTGGCTACTCATCATAGGTGGCCCTAGAAGGACGAGCTTACATTATATTTCTTCAAATAATTATTTGCAAAATTCTATTTTCATTATGAGGTCGATTACATAGATTTTCTAGGTTATGCTGGTCAAGGGAGGGGGAATTTATCAAATAGATTCAGGCCAGTTGATGCCCCTACACCTGCTAATAAGTAGTCAAAGTTGGGTTAAAACCTTTTTGTTATGCGAAAAGGTTTGGAAATGACAGCTGCAGGTCAGAGGGTACTAGATGACAATATGATGAAGGGTGCTCCCCTTAATACCACAAAAACATAACATAAATAGAGAAACAACAACAATAATATGCAAGAACAGAAAATTGGCTTCTTATTATCTCCACAAATGTGGAATTACAAACTTTCAGAATTATAATATGCAAAGCCACATGGGCATTCCCTTACAATATTCTATAGGACAAAGCCTCGAATCAATACCCAGATCTACTACCAAGAACTATTCTGAACTGCCTAAGACAATAATACAGCCTTCCTTATATAGGCAATTAATCCACCGCCTGGGAAGGTTCTAGAATTTTTTAGCCAATAAGGCTGACCAAACTTAGAATTATTTTATTTTACATTTTATTACATCATAGTCGGCTCAAGATAACCTTTGAAACCCGAACAGAAATTTTGAAGAAAATTATTTTTCGCCATTTCAGGTGGCCCAACTTCCGAAGACCATAAGTCATCACCCGTTGACCCGCTCGGCTATTATAACCCCATTTCAGAAACGTCACGAAGCGCTCTATAGGCTTGACCCGCACAAGCCCCCGTCACTCAAATTTTTGACCTCATCCGGGGCCTCTAAAGCCTTCAAAACTGAGTTCAAAGTTTTTGTACCCTGCTGCCAATACCGAAAATCTTCAATATCTTCCAACATACACTTGATCTGGAAATGAAACTTTACTGGCATACTTATATGACCAAAATGAACCTCTAAAGAAAGAAATTAGATCATTCTGAGCACAGACAAAAATTACCAAAAATAGTAACTTTCCATAAATAGCAGCTCTGCACAGGATAGCCCTTATTGAATTCAAAAATAGAAATATTTTTGGGTGATGCAAGATTGCTCTTACACCCAGGATGCTCCTGCATCAGACACCCAGGGTAATTTGAGAAGTGACCCTGTCACGACTCAGGTGTGCAGAGGAAAACCAAGATGGCTAACCTCCTCCTTTGTCAGCCATGAAGAATCTTCAACAGGCCGTCCTTGCCACTTGACCAGATATTCTTCATATGTCCTGTTCCTTGTGCTTCTGCCAACATGACTGTCCAGTATATCTTCGATCTCCTTAGTGTCTGAACTAGTTGCTGGAATACTCCACTGTGCTGCTGCAACCTCATCCTCAACACCTCCTTCGTGATACTCTGTCAAATCTGAAATGTTAAACACTGGTGAAATATTCAGCTCACTAGGCAATTCTACCTCATATGCATTTCCTGAATCATGCTTCTTCAGTATCTTACATGGCCCAACTTCTTCATTTTTCAGCTTGTTATATGTACCAACTGGAAACCGCTCCTTCCGCAAATGAACCATGACTTCATCACCTACCTGAAATTCCTTATACCTCCTTTTCTCATCTGCCTTAGCCTTATACTGTGCATTCATCTTGGTAATATGCTTCCTCACCTCCTCATGGATGTTTTTCAAGTGTTTTAACAAAATCCTCAGCTTCAGCACTACTAATATCTCCTTTATCTATCTTTCTCAATTCAGATGCATTTCTTGGACTACTTCCATATACAATCTAGAATGGTGATTTACCAGTGCTCCTATTGACAGAAATTATTGTATGCAAATTCTGCCTGTGGTAAAATCAAATCCCATCCTGTTGGCTTATCTCCAACCAAACATCTCAGCAAATTTCCCAAACTCCTATTCACCACTTCTGTCTGTCCATCAGTCTGTGGATGATGTGATGAACTGAACTCAAATCTATCTTCAACCTTCTTCCACAATGTACGCCAGAAATACCCCAACAAACTTAGTGTACCGATCTGAAACTATGGTCTTTGGCAAACCATGAAGTCTCACTACTTCTCTGAAAAACAATTCTG
>BSBK01014469.1:0-46448 GCA_027943335.1 Chamaecyparis obtusa
CTCCCTCCCTCTCCCACACAGACACCTCTCCTTTTCCTTCTCTCTCTCTCTCTCTCACTCTCTCTTCTCTCTCTCTCTCTCTCTCTCTCTCTCTCTCTCTCTCTCTCTCTCTCTCTCTCTCTCTCTCTCTCTCTCTCTCTCTCTCTCTCTCTCTCTCTCCTCTAGCTCTCTCTCTCTCTCTCTCACTCACACACACACACACACACAGACACACAATCACACACACACACACACACACACACACACACACACACACACACACACACACACACACCACACACACACAACACACACACACACACACACCTCCTTCTCCTTCTCTCTCTCCCACTCTCTCCCTTTCCCCTTCTCTATCTCTCCTTCCCCCCCCTCTCTCTCTCTATCTCTATGTCTCCCCCTTCACCTTATCTTTCTCCTACTCTCTCCCTTTCCCCTTCTATATCTCTCCTTCCCCTTCTCTCCTACTCTCCTACTCTCTCTCTCTCTCTGTCTCTCTCTCTCTCTCACACACACTCAGACACACACACACACACACACCTCTCCTCCTTCTCTCCTCCCTTTCCCCTTCTCTAACTCTTCTTCCCCTTCTCTCCTACTCTCTCTCTCTTTCTCATTTCCCTTCTCTCCTATCTCTATTCTCTCTCCCTCTCCCTTTCTATCTCCTTACCCTTCTCTCCTATCTCTATTCTCTCTCCCTCACCCTCTACCCTCACCCTCTCCCCTCTCTGCCCTTCACTCTCTCCCTCTCTCTATTTAATTTCTCCCTTGTGCTTATTTTACATAGGGCATACGCCCTATTGGGGCATGCACCCTATGTTTAAGACTACATTCGCATGACATGTTTTTTTTTGGTATAGGGCGCATGCCCTATAGGGAGTACAACCCTATAGCATGCTTGTGCTATGTAAAACTAGAAGAAATGGTCTTATTTGGCAAGGATCTCATGAAAGAGGCCCACATTTTGTTATGCTATCTAAATTTTGCATTTTTTCTGACAAGCTTTTTCTTTTCATGGTGTTGATAGTGACAAATCAGCATCATTTTGCACCATAGTGACAAATTGTTTGCTTTGCACCATCGTGAAAGTCAATTATTGGAATAAAAAGACAAAAAGAGATTGAGGTAAGTTTTTTATTTTTTACATGTCAAATTTTAATAGTGTTTTGGTTTATAATTTGTATGATTAGCCAAGCAAAGTTTGATGTTTCCTTGAAAGAAAATTTTTTCTTCTTTAAAACTTGAAGGTTGTTCCATAGCCCATAGTTCCACATCCGTGAAACTTCTAAATTGTTATTTCTTAAGCATCATCTTTAGATATCAACATAGGGTGTATAAGAGGTTAAATTTATTGTCAAATTTCAAGCCTAAAACCCTAAGCAAAGAGGTGAAAATGATATGCAAGAGCCTTTGTATTATGACATTTTTATGATTATTTCAACAAGACTTATTTTTTCCTCCATCAATTTTTGGGATTGATTATGGGTTTAGGATACCAAATCACGTACTAGTCCTTTTCATTGATGTATGCACATATGAAAAAATTTGGACCTTTGATTAGGCATCATATATTATGATGGAAATTCATAAATCTTTGGTGACCATAAAGAAAGACCACAATGTAGTGCACTTCAAAAGGACTCACTTTTGTGTAATTTTATTCTTTTCTCTACTTTGAAATTTCTGAAGCCCCAACTCAAGGTGAGACTATAAGAGAATAATAGAGCTTTGTCAAGTTGAGAGAATGGATCTACATTTGGGACAAGAATATGAGGCATCTTATTATATAGTATTTGAAGAATATTTTTGAAAAAAATATTTGATTTAGATGGACAACGAGTAGATGGATATTGTTTGAAATTTTTAATAGATTTTTAAGAGAAAAATACTTGTGCATGAGAAGGAATAAAACACAATTGGGGTGATTAGTTTTATCAAATTTATGGTTCACTAGTAGCATCTCAGGCACTACCTAAAAATGTCTTTGATAGAATCCCATTTTTATAGAATACATGGAAATTGAATAAGGTAGATAACACTCATTTAAGAAGTTCAAAAAGTGTTCTACATGCCATCAACACATATTTTTTATATTTTTTAGTGTTGTCCAACAAAGACCTTTAATTGATCATAAATTTCTTGATACCTTATACAAGTGGATGTACCAAAGCCATTTGATCCAAAAAACTTTATCCATGAAGATAGGGAATCTTAGAAAATGTCTGGCTTCATGCACCAATATGATAAAATTGAGGACCTAGTAAGAATTTTTTATACTATCAAGAGGTGATCATGAAGAGGGGGAATTGAGAAAATGTCATATTTGTAGACACCTAGAAGAATGAAAATATCCAACATATAAGGGGTTAGCAGAGGAGATTAATGATCCTCTTTTAAGAGTAAAATTATTGATGGATTCTTACAAATATGATCTTGATAAGAACAAGCTATTTTAGCTTGTTCCAATCACTCTTACTACACCCCTTGCTGCATCTACACCATCTTCATTAGAACCAACATCAATTATCTCATGTTAAGGACCCAATAATGAAATTTCATAGCAAGTGGACTTGAGGATAGAAAAAGTTACCAAAGTGAGAAAAAATAAATTTGATACCTTGACACCCAATAGAAGATTGTAGTGGACCCTCATCCAATGGTTAAAGCATTATCTAGTTATATAAAGGGAGGATAACTTGTTGATGATGTTAGTGAATTGACACATTATAGACTTCTTCTTGATACATAATTTGATATAAGTGTAATGAATTTATATTATAATTTTTCATATTGTAAGAGGTTTATATTATAATTTGACTTATTGGTTTACATTTATATTATATTTTTAAAATTGTAATCAATTGATATGTAGAAATCATCATCATGCCAAGGAAATGAGCAAAGAATTTAACACTGGAAGAGCATGAAAGAGACAAAGAGAAGAAAAGGGAAAGAGTGAGACAACTTCGTGAAAAAAAAAAATTAGATACTATAGAAGAAGATTTTTCTTTGGATGAGGAACATGAAATGTCAATACAAAGTAAGAGAGAATTGGAATTGGAATAAAAAAGACAATGAATAAGAAACTTGCGTGCAACAAGACAATTGAATTTTGAAGATGCAGGGACATCATATACGAGTTCCCAAGCTCAAGAGACATCATCATCCAATGTTCGAGGCACGCCATTGTCTACTTCCAAAGGTGGAGGCACACCATTGTCTACTTCTGAAGGTTGAGGCACACCAATGTTTCATGTTGAAGGCACACCATTGTCTACTTTCGAAGGTGTGGGCACACTCTTTGATCATGTTGAAGGCACATCATTGTCTACTTTCGAAGGTGTGGGCACAACATCATCTCATGTTGAAGGCACTCAAGAAGGTACGCAATTCACACATAATGTTTTTGATGCTCCTAGAATTATTAAATATAGAAAACCAAAATATTTGATTGATATTGATACTAACATTTTGCAAGCAATGCCTGACAAGATTCCCGCACGTACTTGTCAATGAAATGTTAATCATATTTGGAGATCATTTTTTGAGAATTTAAACATGACAGGAAGATGTCAACTATTTGTTGAAATGATGAGAAATCTGAAATTTAGGCCCATCATGAAGATTCTTGGGCTAAGAACAATAGACAAGTCAAGTGAAAAATCTATTGTAAAGAATCTAATGACTGCATATGAGAGTGTGGGTTCTACATCACGCACGAAAGATAGTAATGTCACACGACGTGTACTTACATCAATGATAGTAAGCACTCAAATGAAGAAATCTCAACTCATTAGAAAGACAAGTAAAACATTGAAAATAAGTAGAAAGTCTCTAATGAGAGCCCGGAGAAGGCATCAAAGAGTGGAAGATCCAAATAGCAATGAGTTATGGGCATTTTCTGGTAGACTACCATGAAAAGATAAAGCAATTGTTGAAGCTTTGAAATCCTTGATTGAAGAATTTTGGAAGAATAATACACGAGTATCTCCTAATCAAAGAGATGTTGTAAGAAGGAGGATTGGTAGTCAAATTCATGTTCCACATCCAAAACATTTTTTGGATTCAACTCAGACACAATTCTTTGGAAAATTTATGCATACATATCCTCAAATTAAAATTAGTTAGAGATATTTTGAAATGTGTAAACCTTTTTATGTCAAGATAAATCACACATGCACAACTTGTTGTTGTAGGGTACATATTAAATTTTCTAACCAATTTGAAGTTTATAGGAATATATGTGTAGCTTTGCACTCTAACAATGTTTTGCAGGATTGTAACATAAATGTCCCACCTAGATCTTCATGGGAATTAATATCTACCATTTTATGTGAAAGAGTGGATGGTCAACAATTTTACAAGCTCTCATGCTTGAATGGTACATGCATAGATTGCAGAGGTTTGCAACATTTGCCACTTTGTCAACATATGGAGAGTATGTATGCAATCGGTAACAAAATAGTGGAATTTGGAAAATATAAGACCGTGAAATACAATCTAAAAGATGGAAAAGAGGCTAAAAGATGTGATTTAGTAATTGAAAAAATTCTGGTGTATTAGTTCATGGACATTTTTTGTAAAAAAAATATTTATGAGTATGCAAGGCATACACATAGAGCGCGATGGTTAGATATGAAATTCAAGTTGTGCAAGGACACATTCCCACTTGATACCATTGTTTCAGTTGTGGACTTTGCAGAGAACTACACACTACAACCACAGAATGAGGTGCAAGCAAAGTATTACAGCTCTCAACAGGTTGCTATATTTGTTCATATAGCATTCATGCATGCACCAGACAGTATAGAGGAGAACAGGAAGATATTGAGGGAGTATCATTTTTATATCAGTGATGATCG
Organism: Chamaecyparis obtusa; assembly: GCA_027943335.1. NCBI lineage: Eukaryota > Viridiplantae > Streptophyta > Pinopsida > Cupressales > Cupressaceae > Chamaecyparis > Chamaecyparis obtusa. Next base: position 4,860 of record BSBK01014469.1, read on the forward strand.
CTCACATTCTACAGAGTTTGTACACAGTTGCTTTCAACTATTTTATGGTCATTTGGCAAATAGGGGCATAAAATATCATCGACATATCATTTGGTCAGATAATTCTGCATCCCAATTCAAGAATTCATGGATGTTTTATTGGTTGTGCAGGATGCATAAGATTACTGGAATTCAATAAATGTGGAATTTCACAGAGGCCGATCATGGAAAGGGAGAGCACGATGGCACAGGTGCATGTATTGAAAGAGCCTTAGCACATGAAGAATTAAAGTACACAAAGAAAGCAACATTGTCAGATGTAGGATGTATTGTCTAGTGGTGTAACGCTACAATGGGTCCAGGTAATGAAGGCGAGTCTATGGTTCATAGATTTTTTGGTTTATGGATGAAACTAACATTGCACCATATGAGGATTGTTGCACATTGATAGGATCGAGTGAGCTACACTCTTTTAGAAGTTGTAATGTAGGTTCATGGAGTATCCACACACGACATATGGTGTGCTTTTGTTCATCATGTGTAGATGAAGATTGGGATGGTTGTGAGTCAAAGGAATGGGTTGACAAATGGTATACACGTATTTTGAGTCCACTTGCCTCCTATCATCCCCATGAATCACTACAACCAACAAAAATGGAATCATCCATTGAATTTGATCACTTATCTGATCTAGTACAACCAAGTCGGTATTTTCCACACACAAATCATCTCAAATTTAGTACTTTATCATAAATATTTAGTAAACTAATGTCCTCATTATGTTTATATCATTATAGGCCATGGTTTTGTTGTTATTGCACCTGAAGACAATGAAGAAGGGACATATTATTATTTGTGTCATTGTGTAGAGGCAAAAAAGAAATTGGATCGCTCAGTTATCAATGGTGAATAATTATAATACCCTATAGGAGCAGTGGTTGTAACTGGTACATGGCTTAGACGGTATGCTATGAAGAACCCTAGGTTGTGGTTGTTCGAGGATTGGGAGACGCACAGAAAGATTCTTCATTATTCAAACCTCGTCATTGCATCAAATGTCCACTTAATCAAATATGGGGGAAGACCAAAAAATAAAAGTCTTTGGAAGGTTTGTGAGTCAGACCACGAGGCAATACTTGAGACAATCAAGGGTAGGGCAGACCCAATTGGTTCATTGGACTAAATGGAGATACAAAATATTGTAACATGTCAAAATTATATAGCACTGTAAATTGGGTGGATTGTAAATTTCTCATGCATTACCCCATATGTATAATGGGAAGTTTGTAACTTTTAATGACAACCGTTCTCTTCTATTTTTTGGGGCAATACCAAAAGGTTTTCTCTACTCAGCTCTTTCCTCTGGTGCTCCTATTGAGCTGAGTTGTAAAAAATATTTCTCATTATTAATAAAAAAAAATTTATAATAGAAATTATTGACACACAATAAGATCTCAGTTCAGCATTAACTTTCACACATAAACCCAAGCCAAAACCAACTTCTAAACAAGCCTGCCATAAACCAGTACCCTCCTAGGCCACTTAGTGCACCTAGTGCCTCCAACACACCAAAAACCAAACCAGATTTCTTACCTTGATCCAAATGCTATGGATCATCTTAACATGCTACATTAGACATGTTAAAACTCCCCTTTCACTCCTATCCACTCATCTTTCACCATTCTTCCACTATAGCTTTCCAGGCCTGCCTAGTAGCCTTGCCAAAACTGAAATCAGTGTTTTTCTCCCAAAATTCCCAAACAACCTATCAATGTTTTTTCATTTTTGAGTACCATTTTTGGAGTTCCTAAGTTGATATCAATCTTAGAATTTAACTCTTTGACTGGTGTAGACTTCCTTTTTTAAGTGCTCTTCTCATAGGCCTAATTAGCCCCTCCTAACAAAGCAACCCTATCACCCACTTACTTCCAGAGTTCCATGACCAAAAAAAGTCTTTTATTATGATCCTAAACCAAATATTTTCCACTTTTCAAGAATAGAAAACAAGTTTTAAACAACCAACTACAAAACCCTCTATTTAAGGCCTTCACACCCGTGGCTTCTCCAATCTAACACCTCCACACACTTCTCAATCAAAATAAGGGTTTAAACACCATTAAAAAAACATAATATGACCATCCAAGCCATAAAATATGGCCCTCCAATGGAATAATCTCTCAGACCATGACTGGTCCCAACACTAGTAACCCCCAATCAACACTTTACTCTCCATGTTTGTGGTCTCTCCTCCATAATACCTGCCCATCCCTACATTTAAACTTATATACAAGGATTATATACATGTTATGACTCCTCCCACCAATCACATTGACCATAGGGGGTGGGGGAGTCAATCCATTCATTAAACTTTCAAAATAAACAAAGTGTTGTTTGCAAAATCCCTATTCAGGACGGTCAAGAATAACTTGGATTTACTGTCCCAAAATGTCACAAAATGCCTCTAAACAATCCTTCCATAAACACCACGTACAAAAAACCTAAAATCTTCCAACAAAACCTAACCCAGAGCAGTAGGAAACTTGGTAATAGCCTTCCTTTAGAAGCAGCATGCCTAGCCAGCTCTCCAGGAAGAACAAACTTGACAACAATCTCAATTTCTCTAGAGGAAAGTGTCATGATCTTGTTATATTTTAGTAGATAAGCAGCCTTAGGAGTAATCTTATCAAAAATAATGCAGAGGTGATAGCAAGAATGTGGAGTGCCCTTCCTTTTGCTCCCACAACTCACTAACCAACTACAATGACCTAAGGATGTTCAAAAACTCCTTAAATGGTGTAACACAACCAAAACAAGGGTTTCCTACTCCAACAAATTCCTTTAGCAAGTTTACAAACTCAATCAAACTTTGGTGCCTTTTGGGCTTTAGGGACACTAGGCCTAAATCTAGCCTTTAACTAGAATTCTTCACCAGTGGACTTCCTGACCACTCCCAAGCATTTAGATGGTCCTCATATGACCTAAGGATGCTAAACCAGCTCTTGGTTTGGTCCCTTTACAACCGTACCATAGCAAACTAGACCTGCACCCACTTTTCCTTGTAGCCCTCTCAACATAGATTTTCTATTCTAACTTTTTCACAACTGAGTATCTTGACACAAACAGGGCATTTTTAGATACCCATTTGGAAGTTATGTAAGATCCCAAAGCCTTGTCTTCCAACTCCAATCCAGCACCACCTAACTCTCACCTTGTACACAGTAATTATTTCAACACAATGACATGCAAACAAATCTATTTTCTCTGTCCAAATTTTAATTTTTTTCTTAGCCTCTATTGTTCAAAAAATAACCTTGATTTCCTAGTGTGTTTATGTTGGATATTTCTAATGCGTGAGATGGTGATTGATACATTTAATATATTTAATCACTATGTTACTGAATGGGGATTCATACTATTGTCATTTTTGGTTTGTCGATGATGTCAACATATGTCTCTTTGAAGAGTATAGGTTGATTATGGTAGTGGACGGATACTATATGGATGTTTCTGAATGTGAGAAGATAGATGAGAGTACATGAAGATGTTGTGATTTTATATCCAAGATTGCATCATGTAAAGTTCCATATTGAGAGAGTTACACTTGTTTTGGTGAAGACTAGTTACTGGACAGTAACAATGGAAGCTGACAAAGTGAGTCTCTGTATTTTTGGTATATCTTACAGAAGATATGGATGTGGTATGTGCAAGTTTGAGAGATGAAAGACAAGGCAATGAAGGATGTTCATTGATTAGCACAAGGTATAGAATATTGGATGATGTTAGTTGTCATGCGTGATTTGGAGAAGACTTATTTAGGAGCTGACTTCAGAAGAGTAGCGTACATTTTGTTTTGCAAATGTAAATTAAGAATGTTGGTCCTTAATTATTGTAATGGAATCATTGTATACTTGTTTTAGGTACCATGTATATCTTAACAAAATTTTATTTAAATAGGAAAGCCTAATTGGCCAACCTGATCATGTAGAATGTAATAGGGTATATATGTAAGATCCTTTCTTTGGAAAAGATATGGTGAGAATGAAAATGATATAAAGAGGATTGTAAGAAGCTACAAGCTTGTATGTACTAAATGTAAAGTAGAGATATACTAGTGAACTTCATTGGAATTGATCAAGCAAAGATAGTTGTTGTTGGAAAGTTCAAAATATTGTGTATGTCTTCATATACACTTGTTGTGAACAATGAGTTCTAAAGGCAGATTTAACCTTCTTTGGGTAGTGAGCCCACCCCTCTTTGTTGACTCCTAACAGGGTTTGTCCTCTAACAAGGACTATGTATTGTAATGGTTTACTAAGCTCCTAGCAGGGCTAGATCTTCTAACAAGGATACTATACTCTCAGCACATTATTTGTGGGTGATAATTCCCACTGAGTTTTTTTACCTTTAATAGGGTTTTCCCTAGACCAAAATATTGTATTATTGTGTTTGTATTTATTCTGTTCATTAGATCTGATATTGTTGCTACTCAAATTTTAAACTTTAATATTCTATCATACAATTGATTCACCCCCCCTCAGTTGTATTGTGGACTCTTGTTTGTAATATTTGGTATTAGAGCTACTGGTCCTTAAAGAGAAAGCTTAACAACTTGAGGTTCTTGGAGATGGCACTCTATAGGAAGGATGGTCCAAAATTTGATCTTGAAAACTATGACAGTTGGAAGAACAAGATGCAAACTCATTTGCTCTATTTGGACATTGACTATTGGTTGATAACAAAGAAAAAGGTGACTATAAAGACTGAGAATGACTTACCATCATCTTTGGATGATGAGAAGAAGTTGTTGACTCACAACATGGTTAGAAGAGAAGAATTGATTAGTGTACTCTCTAAAGGAGAATTTACTAAAGTTAAGTTAGATTCACCACACCAGATTTGGCGAAGATTAGAGGCACTATATGAAGGAGACAAATATATAAAGAAAGAAAAGTTATAGAACTGGAAAAAAAAGATGGAGAAGCTAAAAATAAATTATGATGAAAGAATTAGGGCCTATGTTCAAAGAGTTATAGAAGTTGTGGTTGGAATAAAAAATTGTGGAGGCACTTATGATGGAGAAGAAGTCATTGTGAAGGTCCTTATATTATTGACTCATGCTTACAAGTTCAAAGCCTTATCAATTTAAGAAACTATACCTTTGACTCCAAAATTTAGCAGAGAAATGTTGATTGAAAAACTAACTACTTGTGAAGCTGCAGAAATAGGAGATTCCCTACCCAAGGTTAAATCTTCATTTAAGGAATCTACACATAAGAAGATAATGTCTTCACTTCCGAGCACCAACACTGAGAGTCTAAAAGAAGAGATTGGAGAATAAGCCAAGGAATAGGAACAGATAATTGTTGAAAAAAGAAAGATGGATGAACTTTTTGTTAGAAATAGGGAATACTGAGAGGGGTGGGTGAATCAGTATTCCACAAAATTTTACTTTTTCCTATTTATGGATATAACAGATTATTTTTATACATGCATAACATAAGAAACTAAATAACATGCATAACAATAACATCGAAGAACTCATAACACATTATTTGTTCTTGAGGAAACCCTGGCCAAGGGAAAACCCTAGTAGGGATGGTACCCACAAAGATCCACTAATCAAAAGTATCCTGTTAAGGATATTGACCTTGTTAGGAGTCTATTACAAGAATATAGTGTATCAGTCCTGATTAAGGGACTATAGGCCTTGTTAGAAGCCTCAACCCTGTTAGGAGTTGTCAATACAAAATTTGATTACTAGATGAGCCCACTGCCCAAACAAGTAATATACAATGTATACAAAAATAGGTCAAGGTGTATAACCTTATTTTGCTTGCATCAACATTGCTTTTCTGCTCTTATCTTTGCATCATCACTATTACATTCGCTTCACAATTATTACATTACTGTTTTCTTTCTTACAATTACAATTACATTTATACCATTTATTAAGGATAATAAATTTACATGGTTGGCTTCCATATATCATTATTTAAGGGTTAACATCTAGGATTTCATCCCTTTATATTTTTAAGTCATTATTTTGATAAACAAATAATCCCTTTAACTCTTTACCAATTTTGTCTTCAAAACTATCCTGTCGGCTTAACTCTGTCTTCAGTAAAACTATCATAAATAATTTTGTGCATGCCGTAATAACTTGTGCTCTAAGATGGGTGATTAATAGCCATCATAGAGTCTATGTTCAAGTGTTAAAGTATTGAACTTACTCCAGTCAATGTCACAAACAAAAACTATGTCCTGGTATACTGTGAAAACATTGTCTCACACTTAGACAAATTGGCAATGCACTCTGCCATACTTGCTCTTCGACCTATGTGATCTTCATGTGGATTGTATGTTTCCATAATGACAAAATCTAAGTACTTAGCTCAGCCAAATGGCCAATAATCTCCCCCTTCATCATTGGTGGAAACATATGAGAAAATTTTCTAAGTGATCAATAACAAAATTTCAAAAAAATATCTCAAAACTGGCCATAGTATAAGATATATACTATCCTTATAATTCCTCAAAAACATTCTTATATAATACAATACTCCCCCTAAGAGTATACATTATACTATGAATCTTCTGCTCTATATATCTGTCATTTTTTTGTATATCTCTCCCGCTTTGACAACAATGACAAAATAAAGTAGGGAGGCTTACAAAATTATATCACAAAATATTATACCTTAAATGTCTTATTGAAAAGTTGGTAGGCTTGCAACATAATCTGCAAAGTCAACTTTCATAGCTTCAAACTCCTTCTCCCATGACTTCTTAATGGAATCTACCTTATTGAGTAGTGTGCTCAGTCCATAAGCTGCAATTTGACATGCTTGGAGGTTCTCAAAGTTAAATTTATGAAATGATGTCCTAGCTGTAAGACATTCTTCCAGATGCTCTTCAATAACACTTAACTTCCTGGAAGTGTGTTCTCTCAGAATAGTGGGTATCCTCATTTTTCTATTCCTTTCATCTTGCAGAATTCTTTTTTCATCACAAAGCTTTCAAACTTTCTTCTCAATATTACTAACCTTCACATTAGGATTAGAAAGAAAGTTTGATTCATTCTGAATCTTTACTTCCTTCAACTTAATCTTCTTGACTTCTTCTATTGTCAAAATCTCTGGTGATGTACATTGTATGTACAAAGACTTTCCTATTCCGAAATTTGTCCTCAAGTCCTTGATATAGATATCAAGACTGTTAATATCATTTCTAATATTCTGTCTAATATTTAAAAGCATTTTAGCCTCGTAGTCTACTTGTGCCTTTACCTTTGCAATCTCAGATAGATTTGTGAACTCATCATCAAAGGTTCTCATCAATTTCTTTTCTTTTTCCAGAGGATCTGCATCTGCAATCTGTGTGGTTACAACTCCATGTAACTTCTTAGTTAAGTCCTTCAGACAACCTTCAAGATTATTTACCTTCTTGTTTTTACCAATAATTTTATTTAAAGAAGTGATCAATTCTAACTGATCATCATCATCAACTTCTTTTCCTAAATCTTCAAATAAAGATCCAATTTCTTTCTTCTTTCTAGTCTCAGGTGTAAGACTAATTGATGAAGGGTGCTCCCCTTAATACCACAAACACATAACAGAAATAGAGAAATAACAACAATATGTAAGAATAGAAAATTGGCTTCTTATTATCTCCACAAATGTGGAATTACAAACTTTCAGAATTACAATACGCAAAGCCACATGGGCATTCCCTTACAATATTCTGTAGGACAAAGCCTCGAATTATTACCCAGATCTACTACCCAGAACTATTCTGAACTACTTAAGACAATAATATAGCCTTCCTTATATAGGCAATTTTCCACCGCCTGGGAAGGTTCCAGAATTTTAGCCAATAAGGCCGACCAAATTTAGAATTATTTTATTTTACATTTTATTACATCATAGTTGGCTCAAGATAACCTTTGAAACCCAAAAAAAAAAATTTTGAAGAAAATTATTTTCCACCATTTTCAGGTGGCCCAACTTCTGAAGACCATAAGTCATCACCAGTTGACCTGATAGGCTATTATAACCCCATTTTGGAAATGCCATGAAGGGCTCTACAGGCTTCAGCAACACAAACACCCATCACCCAAATTTTTGACCTCATCCGGGGCCTCTAAAGCCTTCAAAACTGAGTCCAATGTTTCTGTACCCTACTGGCAATACCAAAAATCTTCAATATCTTCCAATATACACCTGATCTGGCAATGAAACTTTACCGGTAGGCTGATACGACTGAGATGAACCTGCAAGAAAGAAATCAGATCATTCTGAGCACAGACAAAAATTACCAAAAATAGTAACTTTCCATAAATAGTAGCTCTACACAAGATAGCCCTTATTGAATATAAAAATAGAAATATTTTTGGGTGATGCAAGATTGCTCTTATACCCAGGATGCTCCTGCATCACTAATATCTTCTTTTGTAGGAAAGGGTACTTCAACCTCAGATTCTTTAGGTTCTTCAATAATAGATTGGGTTTGTTCTACTTTTTCAGTTCTATCTGATTCATCAAGAGTTGAATTGTCAACAATGTTTTCTAAGTTCTTGAATACATTTTCATTAGTGTCAAAAGTAATCTTTGTACCTTCAACATTCATAGATTCTTCTTCAATATTTATAGCCAGTGGAGATGGAATATCCTCGTGTTCTACTTCTATTGCTTGCTCTGCTGCAACTGAAGATTCTCCAACAATTTCTACCATAACTTTAATTATTGCTTGTTCTATTTCTGCTCTCACTTGTCCATAGTGTCCTACCATGATCTAAATGGTTCTCCTTTTATTCCTCAAAAGAGTGCCAACAGGCTTCAAGATCTATTCAAAATGCTCATCATCTCTCACAACACATATTTTCTTCACAATATTCGGTCTCATAGTTTTGTCTTTTTTCTTGAGCTCTCATTTTCCTATTAACAAGTTTCTTGAATAGGTCGTCAGGAATCTTTCCTTGAATAGTATCAAACTTCTTCTCAGCCAGTATCATGTGCTTAACAATAGAATTTTCAAGATTCAATCTCTTAGAATAATCATAAAGGTCATAGTACTTATTCATCTTAGTAAAGTCTCCATCTTTTATGATTTATTCATTCACTCTCTCAACTCTAGGTTTCCATGCTTTCTTCTTTACAGCAGTGTCATCATCTTTAATTTCTACAATTTTCCTAGGGACTAGTGGCACCAAAGTTTTTTGCCTCTTATCCAGTCCTGTAGCACTTTCCTTTACTCTCTTGTTGGGTGTGGAAGAAGAGGATCTAGTGGATTTCCTTGTTTCTTGTTATTCCTTAGGTTACTCAACTTTCACCTTCACTTGTGTAGCTTCATGTTGTGCTACACTTGATGACAAGGGAGGTATAGACAAGATTTCTTTATGTCCAATATCGCTAATTGCTGCTACTATCTTCTTAGCAATATCAAACTCATGCTCTATCATTCCAGTTTCCTTCAATATTTTCTTTATAGTGCTATCAACTCTCTTCTTAGACTATTTTTCTTCCATTATAGCTTTTGCAGAGTTGAAGATCTCTTCAAATGTTCCAAAGCTATTGCACTGGGTGTCCAACTTACTCTTAAGTAACCTACCAACATATCCTTCTATTTCTGCTTCAGATATCTCATAGCCAAGAGGGTCTATGAACTCAATTCTAGGTTTGGCTATTTCAATATAGGTAAAGTTAGTACCAACCATAAAACATATATCATCTTTATATTTCTCCACAAGAGACTATGGAATCCTTGATCTATTAGACACCATGTTCTAAAATGTCTTCAGTACCAACTTAGCACTTTCATTCACTTTATCAATAACATGTCTCAGATACATTCTATTGATTCTTTCCATAGTATTTTGTCCATCATTCCAATCATTTGTAGCTGTGTAGGGAAATCTTCTTAATAAGTGGAAAAACATGTAAGTGATCAAAGAAGAAAATTTAAATTGTGCATACTTGGTCTTCTTAATCTTCTCCAAGTTTTCAAATAGTTGAATTCTCAAGATTTCACACATATCAACTAGTACCTTGTCAACATACATCAAATATGCTATATGTACCATTCCAGCTGCCATGTCATATTCTCTAGAATTAGCACAAAACTTAGTGGTTAGGATCTTGCATAGGTATCTTACATCATCTTGCTTGATTTTATTGATTACAATTCCTCTACCATTATAGGATGAACCTATGCTATTAATAACTATTTTCCTCATATTCTTCTCATTCAATAGAATAGCACCAAAATTAGATAATCCAGTTACATCATGAATCAAATCAGCAGTAATTTCTATTACTCTATCTTCTAGCCAAAACTTTCCATTATGAATTCTGCTCAAAATAACCTTAGTGCATTCTTCATCGTCAAATTCATATTTTAATACACACCTAATGATTTCATTGTGTTCCAAATGTTCATAACCTTGTCTCAAACTCATATCTTGGTTATAAATCTTTTGATATTCTCTTGAAAAATCATTGTCACTTAGGTTTTCTAACTTTCATCCAAGATAACTTGTTACATTTTCCAAATGCAAAAATCCATCTGGTATGGATGATAGTGCTAACCTAGGATCATCTTCCAAGGGTTCTACTAGTTCTTTCTTCAATCTAGGTCTATTCTTATCTCTAACATTGTGAATTAAGGATACATCCATGATTGCTTCTAATCTCTTATACTGATTCAAAGATCTATCAAGATAAATACCTCAAATTCACAATTTTAGGGCTTCCACAGATTCGACACTTCAATCTTTCACCAAATCACTGGAAAATGCTTCCCAATCACTGCTTTCCACTCTTCCAAACACTTGTATTCTCTTTGATGATCAAAGAACATCAATCATAACCTTTTATTACTTGAATCTTACTTAGATCTGACATCACATTCAATTCTTTTGCCGCTTCTTTTCAAAAAGTTATTTCTATTAACCTGCAAAACTTAAAACTTCTTGTGATCTCGCAAAACATAATATTTTTCTTTGTGCTCTTAACCATAGAATTAGTACATCATAAACTACCTTTCATTAACTGCGTAAGACATAATTCATCATAAATCTACTTCTACACTAATTCTAAGTTCCTCATCTACTACAATTTACATAAACTAAGTGCTTAAAGATAGGTCAGGTAAGGATTCATTCTCACCATTTGATACTTCACCTTTCTGATTACCTTCAATGTTGAATATGTCTCCTTGATCTATGCCTTTAACAAACTTCACTTCATCTGTATTACTACAACAACCTTTCTATCTGTTACTTGTATCTTCATTCCTTCTTGCATGATTTCTAGGGCTAGGGTGATAAGCTCCATTGTTCATTCTGCAAAACCTTGTTGTATGTCCAATCTTGTTACATATCTGACAAACAATTCCATTGTTTTCATATCTCAGTCCTTGTTGATTGATTTGTGACATGCAGTTTCTAGCAATGTGTCCAACCTTGTTGCATCTATAGCATACTACTCCATTTCTTATGTTCATATCTTCAGTAGGTCTCTTATCTGCATTGTTAGTATATCTAAACATTCTACTTCCATAATTATTCTCAATAACTTTAGGTTTTCTACATTCAATAGCTCTATGTCCAAAACCATGACAATTATAACAATAACCATTAAGAGGTTTAAATTGTTTACCTATGTAGTCTTTCTTCATGTGACCAATAGTATTACAAGAAAAACATCTACCTTTGAATTCTCTTTGTACCTTTGGGTGATTCTTCTTGCTTCAGTGATTCTTCTTCTTTAGGTGTGTCTTCAAATTTGTTCATCTCATCAGACTTCTTCTCTTCTATGCTTTCAGATTCTTTCAGATCTAGTTTCTTGTTTTCATCATTTTTTCTAAATATATTAAATCCAAGTCTAGTCTTATCATAAGATGGTTTCCCAAGAGATACTTGCTCATCAATCTTATCACTATTTGAATATAGCCTTTCAAGTTGTTTGGATTGATTCAATTCACCTTTCACAATCTTATTGTATTTCTCAAGTTTAGCATACTGCAAATTTACTTTCTCAAATTTAGATGTTACTTTGCCAAGTTTAGATTTCAGTTCTTCATTCTCAATCTTCAATATTTCATTCTTAGATGTCAGATTTGCTTCATTTTTGTCATTTCTATCTTTCAAACTAAGCTTCAAATTTCCTATCTTCAGTTCATGCTTAAGGATCACATTTTATTTTTCTAAATTGTCATCACAATCTTCAATGAGAACTTTGGATTCCTTTTCAAATTTCAGATCTTCTATCTTGTTTTTCAGTTTCTCAATAAGGATCTTGGCATCATCATATTTCCTTTTTAGAGTGTTTCTTTCATTAGTAAGCATATCATTCTATTCAAGAGCTTCTTCAAGATTCTTCTGTAATTGATCCATATCCATAGAGATCTTACTCAAGCTACTAGGATTTGCTTGAATGATTCTTCTCCGAGTAACTAAGCTCTGATACCAATTGTTAGAAATAGGGAATATTGAGAGGGGGGGTGAATTAGTATTGCACAAACTTTTACTTTTTCCTAGTTATGGATATAACAGATTATCTTTATACATGCATAACAATAACATCAAAGAACTCATAACACATTATTTGTTCTCAAGGAAACCCTAGCCAAGGGAAAACCCTGGTGGGGATGGTACCCACAAAGATCCACTAATAAAAAGTATCCTATTAAGGATATTGACCCTGTTAGGAGTCTATTACAAGCATATAGTGTATCAATCCTGATTAAGGGACTATAGGCCTTGTTAGAAGCCTCAACCCTATAAGGATTTGTCAATACAAAATCTGATTACTAGATGAGCCCACTGCCCAAATAAGTAATATACAATGTATACAAAAATAGGTCAAGGTGCATAAGCTTATTTTTCTTGCATCAACATTCCTCTTCTTCTCTTATCTTCTCATCATCACTATTACATTCACTACACAATTATTACATTATTGCTTTCTTTCTTACAATTACAATTACATATATACCAGTTATTAAGGCCAATAACTTTACATGGTCAGCTTCCATATATCATTATCAAAGGGTTAACATTTATTATGTCATCCCTTTATATTGTTAAGTCATTATTTTGATAAACAAAATAATCCCTTAACTCTTTACCAATTATGTCTTCAAAACTGTCCTGTCGGCTTAACTCTATCTTCGGTAAAACTATCATAACTAATTCCATTCATGTTGCACTAACTTGTGCTCTGAGATGGGTGATCAATAGCCATCATAGAGTCTATGTTCAAGTCTACAAGCACTGAACTTACTCCAGTCAATGTTGCAAACAAAAATTATGTCTTGGTATACTGTGAAAATATTATCTCACACTTAGACAAATTTGCAATGTGCTCTACCATACTTGCTCTCTAACCTATGTGATCTTCATGTGGATCATATGTTTCCATAATGACATCTATGTACTTAGCTCAGCCAAATTGCCAACACTTTTTGCACTGATCGCTAGAAGAGAAAAGAGAGGCAAGGGTAAATTTGAAGGAAAAATACCTTTAAAATGCTTTTCATGCAATAAGGTTGGTCATTTTGCATCTAGATGTCCTACAAGGGTTCCAAAGTACAAACCCCAGTTTTTCTAGTCTAAGTAATCAAAAGATAAAGAATGTTACTATGCTAGTGAAGCTATTTATGATGATGATTTAGATTATGAAGAGATCACATTTATTTCTATTAGAGATGAACCAGTACACGAGGAAAAGTTTTTGGTATCACATGTTGATTAGAAAACTGAATGGATTATCAATAATGGTTGTTCATATCATATAAATGCGGATAAAAATAAGTTTCTTAAGTTAGTAAAGTACGATGGTAGTGTTGTAAGGTTTGGAGATAATCTTACTAAATCTATCATAGGAGTAGGATCTATTAATCTAGATGGAAAGACTAGCATTGATAATGTACTACTTATTGATGGACTTGTTGGTGGTTCCCTTTGATCTTCAACTTGTAGATTTATACTTTGATGGATAACTTTAATATAACTTTGACTCTATCACCACTCCAAAGTCTACAAGGAAGAGGGATAATTAACAAGGATCAACAATGAGATCCTCCTACACTTTGAGCCTTAATGCTCAGGTAGGTGTACCCTTGACTCACTTCTCCAAAGGATTCTCAAAACAATATACAACTATGTCCTTTACTAACTGACTGAAAGATATTATCATTTAAATTTGGGTGTGTGTGGTTGATGACAATGAAATGCCTCTAGAGAATGGAACAGTGCCTTAGCCTAGGGAAAAGAGTCAACCAATTACATACATCAACTGAAGATCTTAAATCAAACACTCTTGGGCTCAGGATAAGTGCTTTGCCTATTACCCCTCTCCCTCAAACACTAGGACATCAAATTCTTATTTGGTTGTAAACTCACCCAAAAGACTTTAATCCTAACTTTGTTAAGAACTCAGAGATGACTTCACAATACTCTTTGTTTACCATATGCTAATACACTTTGTGATACTAACATATATGAGCTCAGAACCAAAATAAGAAGACAAACACAAATGTAAGATTGGAACTCAATAGCATTCTCATTAACATATTCAGGATCAATATACTATCAAAGCAACACAAAGATAGGAAGCAGACCCAAAATCTAGCTCCTCTTTCCTCAAATATTCATACCATCACAACCACTAGAACTAACCAAAATTCAAAACAGAACCTCAGGACTGAACCCTTACTATATCAAAAAACTAACTACTTATACCCCTAGTCACCTTGGAATCCTCAAAGAGGATGCATCAAGCTTTGGGTAACTAGGGTTAGGGTTTCAACTACCCAACCAACCAAGAATTACATCAAAATTTATTATAGGGGAAGAAACTTAGGAAACCTAGAGAGAAAAGATCTCAGACAGATCTGTAATCATGAAAACCAGTGAGATCAGGACAGAAAACTAAGAAATTGCCCATGTAAATCAGTCTAATCAGCCACTTGTAGACACTTCTCAAGCACAAAACCACACTTCATCAAGTACAAAAAACATCATGCAACTGACCACAGAGACCCTCAAACTAGTCTACAACAAATAGCACCACCAAACAATTGAAATCGGCCACTAAAACCATAAATTTTAGTCCTTCCTATCGCTAGGAACATTCAAATTTTCAAATCTATAGAGAATGGCTAATTTACTGGTACTATCAGTGTATCAATGACCTATTTTTAAATCCAAATCAACTTTCAAATGTGACTGTCCAATTTCTTTCTTTCCTGGGCTTTATGATTTATCCTTTTAATATGACCCTAGTTATTTTAGCGATCACATGAACACAGTCTTCGCTAAATCACTAACCCTTTATAACATCGCTAAATTTCCTCGCAAATAAGCAAAACCTTTGAATATTTGTCAGACCACCAAAACTTTATCCGAACCTTCAAAAAGATTGAGAAATTTTACTGGGCCCTCTTACAAGAAGATTGATGGCTGTCTCGTCTTCTCATAGAGCTGGAATATTCTTCTAGAACATATGCCATCCATTGATTAAGAATCTTACCCTTCGCCCTAACAAGATTTGACACAAATGAAGATCAATGGCTTGCGCATGATCTCATGTGTCAGAAAAACTTCTTGAGAACATATGTCATCCGTCGATTATTTACGGATGTTAGGACCCTCTGACAAGCCCGAAACTCAAGTCCCACTAACACATGCTAAGTTTTTCACCTGTGGACCAATCAAAACATGCCAAATCAGCTTACCTGGCAAGTGGACCCACTTGAAAAGAAAGACTACATCACACAATAAAATCAACGGCGGGCGTATCTTCACATACCTCTGAAAAATCTTATAAGAAGATACACCAACCATTAGATGGAGCTAGTGTCAGAGAAGGGCCCAGGGAAATATTATGACTAAAACATTAGGAAATATCAAGACACAGGGACTTAGGAAAATAAAATGGCTGGGAGAACTTAGGACTTAGGAAAAATTAAAGGGGATCCTACTGACACATGAAAACCTAACTACGAACACGGTAAAGTGATCTTTTAATAAGCACATGCAAATTTAAGGACTTAAGTCACCAAAAGGTAATGACAAAAAAGAATAGGGCCAGGGTTTTTTGAATTTTTAAATGTCCAACGGCTAGTATTTTGAAAATTTTCACCTAAGGCTTGAGCCAAAGACCTAAAAACAACTGCAAAGACCAAAAGAAAAGGGCTAGAGCCATGAAATTTTTTACATATGCTAATAGCAGCTCTATTTTGGGATGTGTGCCTCCTACAAGCACATCAAGGAATTAGAATCATTGGTTAAAGCAGACCACCCACAGGCAAAAAGTTGCAGACAACAAGGAACAGGCAGGGTAGAAACCTGCAACTTAAACAAAATAAGACCAGGGACCAAACAACTCTAAAAAATTTATAGGGCTATACACATATGTACACACCTAGCTACTACTCATGGAAAATAGAATACCTCAAGAGAAGTATTTCTTCAAGAATTGTCCATGAATAGGCAATTCTTGAATATCCCCATTTAATTATTTTACAACATAAGAATCCTGGCCCCATTTTTCATGAATTTGATATGGTCTTAGCTAGATGGGGTTAAATTTCCCCTGATTTCCTTTATGCTCCAGTCTGGCATTCCAAATTAATACTAGGTCATCAAGCTCAAACTTTCTTGCAATAGACTTCTTGTCATACAGGTTCTTGATCTGCAACTGCAACTTGACATTTCTTGAAGCTAACTATCTCCTAACTTCATCCAGCCTGATGAGATCCTCAATCCTCAGTTGCATCTCATCCTCTATATCATCATCATATAATTGCACAAACTTATACATTTCCAACAGATTATTCTAAGGCATTCTTGCATGTATTCCATATACAAGGTCAAATGGTGCACAACCAATTACCCTCTTCACAGTCACCCTATCAGCCCATAGAGCTAATGGCAACTTTTCATTCCATGCCTTCTTGTTCTTTTCAAGAATCCTCTTGAGGATTTTAATCAAACTCTTATTAGTAGATTCTGCCTTTCCATTTCCTTATGGATGATAAGGTGAAGAATAAGAAACTTTGATTCCTAAACCTTTGCAAAAGTCCTTATATTTAGCAGACCTAAAACACATGGCATTATCACTCACTATCCTCTCAGGGAAACCAAACCTTGTAATAATGTTGTTCAACAAGAAATCAGTTACCACCTTGCTTGTTGCATTTCTTGTGGGGATAGCCTCTGCCCACTTTGTGAAGTAATCAGTGGCAACTAAGATCCATGAGTGTCCTCTAGTTGACTTGTTTGGTATCTCCCCTATGAAATCAATTCCCCATTGTTGGAAAGGAGCGTGCACTTCTATTGGCCTTAATGGAACATTTCCTAAAAATTTGAGCTTACCAGAGAACCTTTGACAAGCATCACACCTCCTCACCAAACTCTCTGCATCCTTGAAGATTGTGGGCCACCAAAATCCTGCTCTCAAGATATTATGAGCAGTAGTCTTACCCATGTAATGTCCACCACAAACTCCCTCATGCATTTCTTTCAACAATACTTCAGCCTGATTTTCATCTACACATTTCAATAGTATGCAATCCAAATTTTGTCTATACAATTTACATTTCACAATTACATACTTGATGGCCTGTAATTTCAATGTCCTCTTCTTATTGTCATCCATCTCATCTAGACACTCCATGTTTCTCAAACAATAAATGATATCATGATACCAAATACAATCATCCATGTCACATGTATAATCAATTTCAAAATGATTTACGTAATTAGCATCAAGATTGGATAGAGCCATCAATTTTGCCAATCCCTGTCCTCTAACCAATTTAGTAATCTAGATGTCAATATTGAGTTCTTGGATCCCATTGATCCATCTGCATCTTCTCCCAAACACCTCCTACTGTGAGAAAATATCTTTAACTGCTGCACTTGGCACAAAAGCAATAAAAATTGCCCCCATCAGATAACACCTAAAAGCCTTCACTACCTTGACAAGTGCATATGCTTGTTTCTCATTGATGTCATACTTTGATTCAACAGCTTGCAAAGATTTACTGAAAAATGCAATAGGCTACTCAAAACCATCCTTATTCTTTTGTAACAAAACTACAGAAATAGTATGAAAAGATGCAAAGGAGAAGGTATGCATTGGGACATTATAATCAAGTGCCTTAAGCACCAGTGCATCTTTGATAGCCTACTTGATAGTTTTAAAAGCCATATCAGGTTCACCCTCACAATTGATTGCAGATCCCTTCTTCAACATCTTGGATATAGGTCTGGTGACCTCTGTAAAATTTGTTACAAACCTCCTTAAAAAAATGACCTGACCAAAGAAGGACTGAATCCCTTTAACATTCTTTGGTCTCTAAATTTCATCAATAGCTACTACCCTCTCAGGGTCAATTCTCACTCCTTGCTTCCTAGCTAAGTGTCCAAGTAACTTTCCCTCAGTGACACCAAATGCACATTTCCTTGGGTTTAAAGAAATGTCATATTCCAAAGCCCTTATAAATATTATTTCTAGATGAACACAATGATCATCTTCCTTCTTGGAATAGGAAGTCAAGTCATCTTGATAAACAATAAGGAAATCATTAATGAAATTTGAAAAGGCAACATCCATTGCCCTCTAAAAAGTAGCAGTAGCATTTGTGAGACCAAAAGGAATTCTCACATAAACATATGTCCCCCAAGGTGTAGTAAAAGTTGTCTTGAATTGTTCTGATTCCTTAAAAATCACATGATTGTAACCAGAGAAACCATCCATCATAGACATTAATTCAGATCCAGTTACTCTTTGCAACATAGCTTCCATATTGGGTAGACAATAATTATCCTTTAATGAGCTGATGTTCAAATTTCTGTAGTCTACACAAAGTCTAATGTCACCATTTTTCTTTCTCACAGAAACAAGGTTTGAAACCCAAGAAGAATGTCTTATAGGCTTGATGATTCCAGCATCTCTTAGCTTCATTAATTCTTCTTGCATCTTGGGTGTCAAAATAGGATTAATAGGCCTCTATTTTTAACAGAAAGGTTTAGCATCTCCCCTTAAAGGAATAACATGCTGAAACAAGTCCTCTCTATAAACCTTTAGGTCATCATATGACCATGCAAAAACATGCCTAAATTTCTTTTATAATTCAATCAAAGACCTTCTTATTATATGAGACAAATCTCTACCAATATATACCTTCTTAGGTGCCTCTTGTGTTCCAAGATTTATCTCCTCTAGGTCCATGTGACCTTCTTTTTTACTATCTTTCTAAACTCTGTCCTAGCTGTCAAAAATAGTTTCAAGAACAAGTCCCTTAGGAACCTTGTTAGTTTTAAGTTGAATGACTTCATTACCAAGGATAACATCCTTTCCTCCTGCAGTCTTAGCTAAAGCTGAACAATCAAGATCCTGACCATGATACTGATATTCACAATTCATAAACTTTAGGATATCTTGGTCATCTTCAAAGACTTGCCAATTTTCAATATTATTTGGTATGCTAGGCCTAGTCTAAATTTCAACTTTAGAGAGGCCCGAAAAAGTAATGTCACTGGGATTGATTTCTATATTGGCTAACAAATCAGCCATCTTATTATTACTTCTATCCTTCCATTCAATATTGAAGGCATCAAAACATTCAATCAAATCCCACAGAACATTTCTATATTTTTTTAACCTTTTGTTCTTAGAAGAATTTACTAACTTGACTTGGGACACCACCAACTCAGAATCACCAACAATTTTTATACATTCGATTCCATGTTTTTGTGCCAACCTCAAACCTATTAGCAATGCTTCATATTCTGCTATATTGTTGGTACAAAAGAAATTCAATGTGAAAGAGAACTTGTAGGTATTACCATCAGGAGAAATAAGTAAAATACCTAGTCCTGAACCATCTTTGCAACTAGCACCATCAAAGTGCATTACCCACAAATTGCCCTTTAGAGATTTAGCATTCACCTCAACAGAAATAGGTGGCAACATAAAATTTTCAAGTATAGGGATCTCTTCCCCGAAAGCATTGATGTCAGTATCCACAAAGCATGTAGTCTCATAGTCAATGTTCCTTTCAATCATGTGGCATACTCTTGGCTCTCAATCAATCTTGATAAACTGGTCATCAATCTTGAAAGTGACATAGGATAGATCACACTGTAAACTTCCACCCATGGTAGCACTCCATCTTCTAGATAATAGCATCCCATAATGAGGAGGGATGTCCACCACCAAGAAACTCATTGTTAACTCTTTCTCTAGATATGCTGCCAGCCTATAGGGCATTTCATTTATAGTACCAATGACTGGTACTTCCCTCTGATCCATTGCACAACACCTACCTTGAACTGTATCAACTTTAAGGCCCAACTTCTCCATGATTTTAAAAGGCATAACAATATTGGAGGCACCACTATCAATCATACAATTCCTTAACTTCATTCCATTCATAAGGACACTTAAAAAGAATGGATCTATGTTCTCAAGGCTAGCATTGACATAACTATCCAAATATATAGGAAGAATTTGAGATACAATTCCCTAAGCAGCAACTCCTTTCAAAGCTTTGTCCTGAAATCCATTGCATGCAACATCATTATTATGAAGATTATCTACCCATGAAATAGCTCTATCTTTGTGTTCAGGGATCCTCAATAGTTCTGACAATGGAACCTTAAATGTGATTTGGGACAATATCGATAACATATCAATAGGGGCAGTGAGAGGGACCTCAATTTGTACTGCCTTAGTATCTCTTTGTTTTCCCGATACATTATTTGTATTGACCACCCTCATTTTTTCATTCTTAGCCATTGTGTTAACTGGCTTCTCAATCTCACTAGAAAATTTTCAACTCCACCTCCCTTAGGCTCACAATTCTTACCTTTTACATTCTTGAATTTCACCATGTGATCACCTTTTGATTTGTTCTCATTAGGCTCTCTAGAGTTGGTACTCTTTATAAACATTCCTATAGCTTTTCCATTTGTAGCCCTTGCCACCATGCCCCTAGTCTGCACTTGGGAAATCATTTCTGTAGTAATTCTATCCATCTCTTCTCTTGAAGGTCTTCTCAAATTTATTGGCTCAAAAGAAGAGTTCATGTTACATGTCTTCTTATCAATGTCTTCATCATCAGAAAATACCTCTTGATGAAAAAGGGCCTGATTTTTGTCTCTCTTCACATTTACATCTACCTATTCATCAATATTAGAATCATCTTCATATCCTAGATATGAAGTAGCCATGTTGCATCCAACATCATCTTGATCTTCTTCTTGATCTAACTCTTCATTGGTATCATCTTGATATGTGTACATAGAATGTGCAACCACACAATACTCTATAGAATGAGGGGACTAGCATGCAACACACCATGGTGTATCTTCTGTGACATTTATTGAAGACTTTTGTAGAGGGTCAGGGACACCTCTATCATTGTTTCCTCTTGCAATAGGGACAATAGGCTTTCCATCCTTCCATTGGGTGTTTAGGGGTAGTTCTACAATCTATTATGCTTGTTGAAATTATTGTTGAACTGAGGCCTTTCATTAGTAGGAGAATTATTATTCCTATTGGTAGGTGCTTTCAAATATTTTAATGCATTTAACACCTTATCCAATTTATCTTCCTCTTGTTTCTTATTTCCAACATTTCTTTCATTATCCCTTTTATATTTTTTATCTCCAAACAACTTTGGATCATCTCTTTTCCCACCCAATTTCCCTAATATTTTCATATTATTCTCAATATTGATAGAAATCCTGAAAGCATCTCTAAGAGTTCTTGGTTCTTTGTCCCTCAACAAGTATCCCATCTTTCCATCAAATGCATTGAAGTATGTGGTTAGACAGACATTATCATCTAACCACATAACTTGGAACAACTTATGCATACCTTTTTGAAATCTCATATTGAAATTAGCTGCAGACTCATTTTGATTTTTCCTTATGGTATTAAATTCATTCAACATGAAACTAGCATTAGGCCTATCACCATACTACTCTTTAAAACATCTCTCAAAGGAATCCCAAGTATCAATACATTTATCAGGAAGTCTTTTAAACCAATCTCTAGCATCCTTCATTAGAGATTGAACAAACAATTTCATGACTACATCCTCATGCTCTACCTCATAATCATTTAATACATCAACAAATAACCTAAGGTGTTCTTCGCAACTCATAGCATTGTTACCAGCAAACTTAGGTATCTTATCTCTTATATCATTTGGAAAAGCATTTGGGTAACCGGGTATTCCATCAAAACTAATTTGCCTATAGCCTTCTAATTGCATAGGTCTTCTTTGAAAACTTGAACTAGTATTACCACTAGTATTCACATTGCTATCTACATTCCCACCCAATTTTACATTTGACTATCTATTAGGTTCAACAATTGATTTAGTGGATGTAGTGGGAGTTACATTACTAGTAGTAGTAGTACTAGATGGAATAGTAGTAGTCATAGATGACATACCTAATTCAGCAGAAGATGGGCCAGAAGTATTTGTTGATGAAGCCTTCAAGAACTAGATCTTTCTTCTTTTTTCTGCAATAGAAGCCTCAATTTTATCTCTCTCTAATTCTCTAGCTAGATCCTCATCTTCTTTTCTTTTTCTTTTTATCTTAGTATCCTTATTTGAATTAGGTGGTGGGATCTTTGGTATTACCACTAGGTTGCTTGTTTGAGGTCCAACCACCTTTTTCTTTCCCTTTTCTGTTATAACAATAGCAGGTCTTGTAATTACCTACCCATCTTTATCCTTAGGTAGAGGAGTATAGCTTTGAACCTGTCTAATCATAGGGCCCTCTTTATCAAACTCATGGTCCTACAACAAACATTCCTTCTCACTTCTCAAAGCTTCAAGATCACTAAATACATCATGCTACAAAGTCTTAGGAGTAGAAGAAAGCATCGTCTTTCTCTCCTTCATCTCATTAGTTTTCTTAAGAAGAGACTATCTTTCCATCAAAGCATTAACTTTCTTAGCCTCTCTCTCTTCTTGTAACCTCTTATATATGGCATCCTATTCTACCAATTGCAACCTTAAAGCATTCAAATCATTTGGGTCTACCATCATATCTTCAGAACTTGATGACACCTCTATATTAGTAGGATCATGATATGGGAAATGGACCCATCTTGGTCTCATGGGCTGCCTTCTAAACATATCCTCATCAGGATCAAGATCTATCCTAAAACCCATATTTCACTCTCGCACATCTTGCCCTACAGGCAGTGTACCTTTATCTTGAAAAATTGCTTCTGGGGTATCATAAAATTTTTCCTTAAATCGACCACTATCAGATTTTGAACTCTTATATTGTAATCCTTCTTCACTTGAGGATACATGTGGTGCTCCTCTTTTGGCATTATGTTTCTCTCTCATAGGAGCACTTGTAGATTCTTCATTTCTCTTGATCCAGCTCTTCTTGTTAGCTCTAGGTAATTGTTCCAGAGTAATCTCTAGATTCTTCTTGACAAAGGACCTAGTATTCCTTCTTTTGTCCATCTTTAATTTGACACTAGTTCTCAACCTTTCGAGTCACCACCCACCTAAATGGGAAAACCTTTAAAATTCAAAAGAAGACACTAAAAACCACAAGAAAACAGAAAAGTCCAACACTATCTTTATCTCTAGACACTCCCCAGTAGAGTCTCCATTTTTCTGGTTGCTTGGATGGGCAAATCAATTTGGTCAATAAGATTTAGACTTTACAATATGACTACAACAAGAGATTCTAATAGATATAAGTCTTCATTGTTATTCTCCCCAGCAGAGTCACCATTCTATTTGTGGTTCCCTTTGTTCTTCAACTTGTAGGTTTATACTTTGATGGATAAATTTAATATAACTTTGACTCTATCACCACTCCAAAGTCTACAAGGAAGAGGGCCAATTAACAAGGATAAAAAATGAGATCCTCCTACACTTTGAGCCTTAATGCTCAGGCGGGTGTACCCTTGACTCACTTCTCCAAAGGAGTCTCAAAACAATATACAACTATGTCCTTTACTAACTGACTGAAAGATATTATCATTTAAATTTGGGTGTGTGTGGTTGATGACAATGAAATGCCTCCAAAGAATGGACCAGTGCCTTAACCTACCTTGGGCAAAGAGTCACCCAATTACATACATTAGCTAAAGATCTTAAATCGAACACTCTTGGGCTCAGGATAAGTGCTTTTCCTATTACCCCTCTCCCTCAAACACTAGGACATCAAATTATTATTTGGTTGTAAACTCATTGAACTCTCCCAAAAGACTTTAATCCTAACTTTGTTAGGAACTCGGAGATGAATTCACAATACTCTTTGTTTACCATATGCTAATACACTTTGTGATACTAACATATATGATCTCAGAACCAAAACAAGAAGACATACACAAATGTAAGATTGGAACTCAGTAGCATTCTCATTAACATATTCAGGATCAATATACAATCAAAGCAACACAAAGATAGGAAGTAGACCAAAAATCTAGATCCTCTTTCCTCAAATATTCATACAATCACAACCACTGGAATTGACCAAAATTCAAAATAGAACCTCAGGACCGAACCCTTACTCTATCAAAAAACTAACTACTTATAACCCTAGTCACCTTGGAATCCTCAAAGATGATGCATCAAGCTTCGGGTAACTAGGGTTAGGGTTTCAACTACCCAACCAACCAAGAATTATGTCAAAATTTATTACAGGGGAAGAAACTTAGGCAACCCAGAGAGAAAAGATCTCAGACAGATCTGCAATCATGAAAACCAGTGAGATCAGGATAGAAAACCAAGAAATTGCCCATGTAAATTAGTCTAATCAGCCACTTGCAAAAAATTCTCGAGCACAAAACCACACTTCACTGGGTACAAAAAACATCATGCAACTAACCACAAAGACTATCAGACTAGTCTGCAACAACTAGCGCCACCAAACCAATCAAAATCGGCTGCTAAAACCATAAATTTTAGTCCTTCCCATCGCTGGGAACGTTCAAATTTTCAAATCTACAAAGAACGGCTACTTTACTGGCCCTATCGGTGTATCAACGACCTATTTTTAAATCGAGATCAACTTTAAAATGTGACTGTCTAATTTCTTTCTTTCCTGGGCTTTATGATTTATCCTTTTAATATGACCCTAGTTATTTTAGTGATCATGCGAACACAATGTTCACTAAATTGCTAACCCTTTAGAACATCGCTAACTTTCCTCGTGAACAAGCAAAACCTTTGAATATTTTTCAGACTGCCAAAACTTTATCCGAACCGTTAAAAAGACTGAGAAATTTTACTGGGCCCGCTTACAAGAAGACCGACAGCCATCTCATCTTCGCATAGAGCTGGAAGATTCTACCAGAACATACAACATCCATTGATTAAGAATCTTACCCTTCGCCCTAACAAGATCTAACACAAATGAAGATCAACGACTTGCACATGATCTTACGTGTTAAAAAAACTGCTTGAGAACATACGTCATCTGTCGATTGTTTATGGATGTCAGGACCCTCTAACAAGCCTGAAACTCAGGTCCCACTAACACATGATGAGTTGTTCACCCGTGCACCAATCAAAACATGCCAAATTAGCTTACCTGGCAAGTGGACCCACTTGAAAAGAAAGACTATGTCACACAATAAAATCAACAGCGAGCGTATCTTTGCATACCTCTGACAAATCTTATAAGAAGATATGCCAACTGTTAGAAGGAGCTAGTGTCAGGGAAGGGCCCAGGGAAATATTACGACCGAAACTTTAGAAAATATTAAGGCATAGGGACTTAGGAAAATAAAATGGCTGGGACAACTTAGGACTTAGGAAAAATTAAAGGGGACCTTGCCAACACATGAAAACCTAACCGCGAACATGGTAAAGCGATCTTTTAATAAGCACATGCAGATTTAAGGATTTAATTCACCAAAAGGTAATGACAAAAAAGAATAGGGCCAGGGTTTTTTGAATTTTTAAATGTCCAATGGCTAGTATTTTGAAAATTTTTACCTAGGGCTTGAGCCAGAGACCTAAAAACAATTGCAAAGACCAAAAGAAAAGGGCTAGAGCCATGAAATTTTTCACACATGCTAATAGGACTTAAGCATAACTTGTTGAGTGTTGGACAGTTGATGGACAAAGTGTTTTAGTTATAATTTAATAATGGTAAATGTTTTATCAGAAGTAAGGAAGGAAAGTTGATTGCATCCTATACTAAATCCAGAGGTAATGTATTTGAATTAAATACATCTGGAGCTTCTTCTTTTTTGTGAAGGTAGATGAAAATTGGTTATGGCACAAAAGATAATGTCACGTTAATTTTGATAACATTGTGAAGGAAAGTTTGACTAATGTAGTAAGAGATCTACCAATGATTGTCAAGCCATCTAATATTGTATACAGAGAATGTGTTATGGAAAAATAGACTAAAAGTAGTTATAAGAGCAAAGCATATACATCAAAGGGAAAGTTGGATTTGGTACATATCGATCTATGTGGACCTACACAAACAAAATCATACTATAGTGAATGGTTTTTTGTTGATGATTTTTCTAGAATGATGTGGGTTACTTATTTAAAAGAGAAATCAGAGGCATTTGATAAAATCAAGATATTTGAAGAAAAAGTAGAGAATGAATCAAGTTTAAAAATAAAATGTTTGAGGTTAGACAAAGGTGAAGAATTTACTTTAGATCTATTCAATTCATACTGCGAAGAACATGGAATACAAAGACAAACATCTGCTCCTAGGAATCTACAATAGAATGGGATAGTAGAGCAAAGAAACATGACTATACTTGATGTTGCTAGGACAATGTTGCTTGAAGGAGTATCTCATATGTATTGGAGAGAGGTTGTTGGGATAGTAGTGTACACAGTGAACAAAATACAGATCAGAGAAGAGATCAAAGAGGCTGATGTTGTAGAAGAAGAAGAAATTGTTGAGATTGAATGTGAAAATGAGATCCGTGATAATGACACAGATAAGAATACTGAGGTTCCTAAAACTATGAGGTATGTCAAGAACAATCATCCCGAGAAGAAAATTATTGGTGATACAAATCATGGAGTACTTACTAGGTCAAAGGTTAGATAAGAAATTTGTTTAATTTCTCAAGTTGAACCAAAGAATACAGATGAAGCCTGCAGAGATGAATCTTCGATAAATGCTATGAAAGAAGAATTAGATCAGATAAAGAAGAATAACACTTGGGAATTGGTCCCTAGACCTAAGAACAAAAATGTGATAGGAACTAAATGGGTTTTTAGAAACAAAATGAATGAAGAAGGGGTTATTGTAAGAAACAAAGCAAGACTGGTATGTAAAGGCTACTCACAACAAGAAGGCATAGAATTTGAAGAGACATTTTCTCCTATTTCCAGAATAGAAGCTATAAGATTATTCTTGGCTTATGCTACACATAAGAATTTCAAGGTGTATCAAATGGATATGAAATTTGCATTCTTGAATGGGGATCTTGAAGAAGAGGTATATATAGAAAAACCTAATCGATTTACCCTATGCGAAGATAAAGACATGGTATGCAAGTTAAAGAAAGCTCTGTATGGCTGAAACAAGCTCCAAGGGCTTGGTATGCAAGGTTAGATAAGTACTTACTTTGGCTTGGATTCAGAAAAGGTAATGCTAACAATACTTTGTATTTAAGAACTAGTGAATATAGAATCTTGATAATATAAGTCTTTGTTGATGATATTATCTTTGGAGGAAATGATGATCTATGTGAGAAATTTTGTAAGGAAATGGAAAGTGAATTTGAGATGTCCATGATAGATGAAATGAAATTATTTCTTAGATTTCAAATAAATTAGAGAAAAGATGCAATTTTTATTTCTCAAACTAAATATCTTAAAGAAATGTTGATTTTTTTGGAATGGAGGACTGTAAACCGGTCGGCACACCCATGGTGACTGGTAATAAGATAACTGTTGATGATGAATCAAAGTGTGTTTTTTAGACCTTTCTGTTAGGAATGAATTTTGAATATAACCTATGGGAGAGTATTCACAGCCATTCTGTAGCAGTTGTTGTTTCATTCATGACTATGATTGTCATTGATGTCAACATAGTGATCTACTAAAGATTAGCAGAGAAGCAGACAGTGTTTGAATTAGCACACGTGGGATATTGGAGATCAAGCTATCCAATGTTGAGAACTTACTCTATGATGTGTTATATGGTCATGTTTAAGAGAGTATACAGTAATTCATTTATTCATGAGATTTATGAAGAAATCAGTGGAAGTAGTATTTAGGCAATGTTCCTAAGTAGCGATTTGTGGAAATTGGATGATATCTCCTAATTGGGATGGAATCTAGTTATGCACAATTAGAGAGAAGTAGAAGACATGTTGATAGTGATGTGGATGATAGCACAAACTTTGATGTAGCATGAGTGAAGAGTTATTCTAATTAGAAGTTGATAGTTTTGTGTAATTCTTATGTAATGTGTGGAAACTTTTATTTTGTAATTTGTATGCCGACTCATTTGTAATTACTTGAGTGTGGTATAAAGGAAAGAATGTATTTCTTGTTGTAATGTAAGAATGTGTGATTGAATTGAGAAGATTGTGAAAGTGGATTGTGGATCCATGTAATACTTGTTGAAAGAGGATATGCGAGGTACAAAGATATGAAATTGAGATCTGGTGTAGCAGTGAGTGCGGTTTGGCACAGTCAGAGAAGATGTAACATGTTGTTGAGATCAGTAGTGTTTTGATATTATTTTTTTGAATAATCTAGAGATCAGTTGGACAGTGTGTTCAGTGATCTCGCCATTGAAGTTGTTTGGGCAGTGGGTCCTTCTGTCTTCCACAACTCCTAACAGGGTTATAATATTTTAATAGGGATTCAAAATCTCCTAATAGGGACTCATATGTACTGAATATATTTCATAAGACTGCTAACAGAGTCCATCCTCTCACAAGAAACTTTCATGTTAGTGCATCTTTTATGGGCATCATTCCCACCATGGTTTACTCTTTGATCAAGAGGCTCCGTAGTGAACATATCTTGTGTCATTGTGTTATTGTGTATGAATATCATTCTATGGTTGTTGGTTACATTAATTATATGGTTAAAATCTATTGAATTTGATAAAGGTTATAAATATCTGATAACTGATTCACCCCCCCCTCTCAGTTATCTTGGTGGACTTTACTTTCTAACACTTGCAAAGATTAATGGTTGGAGGATTACAATATTGGATCCACACTAGACCAGATATTACTAATGTTGTGGGAATTTTGGCTAGATATCAGGCAAAACCCAAAGAAACACATATAGTGTTGGTACTAAAAAATGCAACATGGATTTTGAGTACCATGTTAAAATTTTGCAATTTGAAGCTCTCTAAATCCTCTTTATGCACATATACCTAGCTGTCAGTTTGAAGCTTATGAGGTGTTCTAGGTGTTGAACACACTTCATTCAGTATGTGCATACATTCCATCATGTTATTTTGTCATCCTGGATCATTCAGTGAAGTCCCATTTGGAGCAAATGTCAAATTGCACAATTCTACTTAAATGTCAAATCACTGTCGGAGGCCCTGTTCAGTTGATTATATCTTCTTCTTAGAGATTGATCATAATGTGCTAGTGGTTGCATCATATTGTAGACATGGAAATGATTCATCATGCTAATTTTCAGCTCCCCATGAGTTCATTTGGTCACTTTTCCAGAGCCATTCCATTTGTAGAATGTCAATGTTCTCTAAGAATGCATCGTTCAGATTTCCAGTCACTTTTTTTATCATAACTCAAAAAATACAAACTAAGTCGGGATAAATTTTACATATGTTTAAGAAGACTATGTTTTCATTGTATAAATTTTTTTTTAGAAAAACCCAGTTTGAAAATCAAAAGTTATGGTTCTCTGTGTACCGGCAGCCATGAAAAATCAGCATTCTCTTCATAAAGTTTAGTCCCACATTGCTCTAAATTTTGAAATTTGAAGTGTTTATATGAAAATATACAAACATATGAAGTAAATCAAAATGAAGAAGCTATTCTTGTCCATGCTTGTGCATCTACCTTGGTTTCCATGCAAGTGGGCCCAGAAGAAATTTTAGAGAAAAATGTTAGTCTCCAAATCTCTAAATGCTAGTGGTTAAGCCGCTAACATTCAGAGATCTAGAGACTAACCACTAGAGGTTAGTCTCCAAGTCTCTAGATGTTAGTGGTTAAGCCACTAACATCTAGAGATCTAGAGACTAACCATTAGTCTCCAAGTCTCTAGATGTTAGTGGTTAAGCCACTAACATCTAGAGATCTAGAGACTAGTTAGTCTCCAGATCTCCAAATAAGAAGTTAAGATAAGAAATGATCATGAGACTTGGAGACTAGTCTCTAAATCTCCAAGTCTCCAAATCTCTAAGTCTCCAAATCTCCAAATGAAAGTTAGTCTCCAAATCTCATGAAGAAAAGTGGAGAGAGAAAATTATTTAGAGATCTAGAGACTAAAGGGATTTCTCCAAATCTCATAAAAAAAGGCAGAGAGAGAAAATGATTGTGAGATCTAGAGACTAAAGGGGAGTAGCAAATAAAAAGGTGACAAGTGGCAACTTTTGGTGGCATATGCAGATTTTAAAGTTAAAAAAGATTTAAAATGTTATAAAGTTCAGACATTTGAGAAATTTCAAAATTTTTTAATGGCAGAGCTGTTCATGGGAAGTAATGCTGCAGATTCATTTTTTATCCAAATATAGCAGTATTATATATTTTCAGAAACGCCAGAAGATGACAGATGCAATGATGGTAGCTAGAACTAGATTAGATCAAGTTGTTGAGAGCAGTAAAGGCTTTTAAATTCATGACCAGATTTTGGGGAGATTTTTTCTTCCAAAATTAATTGATTTTTGCAAATCCAGTAGAGGGAATGAATCAGATTTTTAAGAGATGAAAGGATAATGACAAACTCAGAAAATTAATGATAAAGAATGA
Source organism: Chamaecyparis obtusa (assembly GCA_027943335.1). Classification (NCBI taxonomy): domain Eukaryota; kingdom Viridiplantae; phylum Streptophyta; class Pinopsida; order Cupressales; family Cupressaceae; genus Chamaecyparis; species Chamaecyparis obtusa. The sequence goes on from BSBK01014469.1 coordinate 35,789, forward strand.
GAATTTTAAGGTGGTAGGTGAAATCAGATATATTTTGAAGGGGTAAAAGAGATCAGATATTTTGAGAAGATAGATATTTTCCAATTTGGAAGCATCCGGGAAGATCATATTTTCAGATATTTTAAAAGGAGAATGGAATTAGATTGCAGACAGGTGTTGATCCAGCATAGATTTTAGGTTTTCTCTCTGAGTCTATTTATTCTGTTCTTTTCTCATTGTAAAGGGTTCTTGGTTCTACTTCTATTTTTTCCTATTTTTGTAGAAGAACCCTGTGACTGCTCTGTTGTGAGCATGTCCCTAAAGGATGAATATTGAATATCTTTCTGTAGAGAATATTTCTCAGTTCTATGTCTAATTCTAGAAATTTCAAGCTTTGGATGTAATGGGCAGGTTCATTTTCAATAGAACATACTGCAATTTCTATCTTATCCTGTTATTGTCTCTTAACTTTGTGTTTTGCTCTTGTATGTTTTAACTTGTAAGGCATTTGAAAACATACTAGTTGTAAGGCAGCTATTTTAATTGATTATGAGTTCCTTCAAAGGAAAGGATTAAATCCTTATATGCAGTTACAGAGAGTAGACATTTTTGTTAAGATTTTGATGATTACAATATAAGAGTGATAGAATAGATTGTAAGGCATTCTATTTAGATTGCAGGTAGTTTGTAAGGCATTCTATTGTGTTTCCTTGAGATCTTCTTGTATATTCACATTCATACTTTTTTGCCCAATGGAATAGGCACTGGTTGGCTATTAGTGATGCAGTTATCCTTGAAACATTTAAAAACAAAATATCATTACCAGATCTTTTCTATTTTAAGTTCATGCATATTATGAAAGAATTGTATCTAGGTGATATAGTTCATCTTTGTTGATTCCTTGAAGAGAGAATCAAAAGGTTAGCCTTTCTTGAGTTGAACTCATAAAAAGAAGAAGGATTTATGTCCTTATTTTCATTGTCATGCTGTTACATTTATAAATTTAGTTGTCATATTTTGTAGCAGTTTGTTCTCAGTTGTTTACAAAATTATCTTTTATTGAAGTAGATTTGAGTAACACAATAGCATGATAGTGAAGAACTAATCCACTAATCAAAAGCTTACTTGGAACATAGTAACTTGTTCATAGGAAATACCCACCTGAGTCTTGTGGAGCTCGAAGCAGAAGGGGGATCTTATCCACTCCTCATTAATTAGGCTTTTTCTTGCAAGCTTGGAGTCCTTTTAAACTGAGAATCAAGCCCATAATTTTCCAAATTTGATCTTACAAGAAAAATCCCTAACAAAATGATGACTCTACTAGGGATATGTTATAATGAAGATTGAATAACGTGGGTACGAGTAGAGCTAGACTCTTGGTCGGCTTATTCATTTATCCAGTGGTCTCCATTGAAGTATGTAAGAGTCAATTTTTAGAATTTTCAAATAATCTCACCAAGCTGTGAGTGGCGGCTCTAAGGTTCGTTGTTTGATCAATGCATTATGACATATTTTCAGTCCTCATAAATAGCATATGTACCTATTGAAGTTGATGTGTTGGTGGAGAAAGAGATCTTAGTAAATGGCAGAACTTTTTCTCTAGAGAGAGGTGGCGGCTCTACAAAGTTCTTGAAGGTGATTTGGAGGTGACTTCAAAATCACAAAATATTTTGCAGCTCCCCCAATACATCCAGGTATTTTAAAATTTTAAATGTTTTCCTTATCAAGTGATCAAAGCACTGAGGAAAAAGGAAATAAGGTGTGAAAAGAGGTTTGTATGTTTCAAAGATTTTAGTTGCATTTCTGCAAAATCTAAAGTGAAATATGTATGAGAAAGATAGAGGCAGTTTATAGTTTCGCTGCCTGCTAAGATGACACAACTATATAAGAATAGGTTGTTTGGGGGAGTAAATTTTGAAGGTATCCCTGGATACCCAAATCATATCCCAGAAGTGGTTAGAGATTGTTTACCAAAATTCACTAGTTTTGGTGAGCAATCAGCTAAAGATCATTTACAAAAGTTTGCTAACCTGATAGATGATTACAATATCACACATGAGGATGTATTGATGAAACTCTTTGCAATATCTCTGATTGAGGTTGCAAGGGACTGGTTTAGAGAACTACCTCATGGCTCAATAGGATCTATAGAAGCATTAGAGGATTTTTTTATTAGAAAGTATGGTGATATTGAGCAAAATGATGACATAGAACGTAGTATTGAACAAGACACATCTGAATCAAAGAATCCTGTACCAGAGCTTGAACTTCTTCAAGAAGAAGCAAAAATATAAACAAAAAAGTTGCAAGAAAAGGTGGTGTTACATTTATGAGAAAGCATGAGCAGAGAGGAGGGTGAGTCGCAACATGATTTCTACATAAGGTTTACTGATAAGATCAAGGAGTTTGACATTTCTTTTTGTCCTCAGGATTTTGTATGGGCAAATTTATTTGTTAATCTTTGTTTTCCTCATGCACTTGATTTGCCAATCCCTCAGAGGGTAGAATGTATTCAGCAAACTATGCAATGGATGAAACATGTAGAAAAAATTTCTTTCAAAGAGGTGTTTGAGGCTGAATATAGTGATGTTGAATCTGAAAATTCAGAATATACTGATGTTGAAAGTGATAACAATGATGAGTCTAGTTATGCTGATGAATCTGATTTTAGTGATTATGATGATGAGTCTACTTGTGCTGAACATTTTGCTGATGATAATGTTGATAATGAACTTTGTGAACAGCAAGACAATAAAAATGTTTTGTGTGGACAACAATATGACAACTATGATGTGGATATGAGTGAGTGTAGTGATTTTTTTACACAAGACAATATGCTCCAAGAAATCTCACTCCACGATTCAAATGAGGAAGAAATTTGCAGCATCAAGCAAGAAGACAGTTGGGATAAATCATAATGTAAATCCTTGCTAGGCAGTGAGAGGATTTCAAATTTTTAGAATGAAGATTTTGATTGTGAAAGTGCATCAGAGATGAGTATGAATGATGATAGTTGTTCACTTCATAGTGAACAAATTTCAAAATTTTTATCTTCTGAATATCTCAAACATTCAGGAAAGGATAGCATTGAAACTTCATGCCCAACATACATTGATTTTGATAAAGAATATGAATCAATGGATTTTAATTTTGACATGTACATTTCTAATTATTCTTGTCATTCCATATCATTAGACCATGATCATATTCAGTATGATTTATCAGATAATAATGCCATTAGTATTGTTTTAGATTCAATAGATATGGAGACTCCAGACATAATGTTGAGTGTTAACTGGGATAGTAGTGTGGATTTTGAATCCTATCTAGACTCTGAATTTTCCATTAAATCATTAAAAGATGATCCTTCAATGGCTCAAGTTTCATATGTGGATAATAAATATACTGGTATTTTCCCTCCCACCCACCAACAAGCTTTGGATTTGTATCATACTAATTCTTTGCAGGAAGATATTGAAGATGATTTAGATAATGTCCCTGATTCTTTGTAGACAGATTTTTGTTTAAAAGGTTTATATTTTAGTTTGCAAATTGCTGATGTGAGAAAGTTATGTTTTGTGATACAAACAAATGATCAGAATGATGTTTTCAGCTTTGAGAGAGAGCGAGAATGTTTTCTTTTTCAGCTTGTCAGTAATGGTCAGGGGTGTGATGTTTTGATATCACATAATGATCAGCATTCACAGTACTTTAGTGACTTTGTTTTACCAAGTGACCATGAGTTTGCTGATTGTTTCTTGTTTGATGAGATGAAGGAAAATGACAGTATCTTAAATCAAACACATGGAAGCAATAATTTCAATTTACCTCTAATACATGGGGATGAAAATCATATGTTTGACAAAGGTAAAAAATGATTCAATTTTTGAGGCTTTGGGCCTTTGTAAATAATTTCCCTGTATGTACAGTTGCTTTGCTTTCAGTTGTGTGTTTGCTTTCAGTAGAGGTTCCCTTTTTGTTTGAGAAAGTGTCAGGAAGGAAAAATGAGAAGAAAAGGAAGAAAAAGTCTAATTTGATTTTGTGAGTGGTCTGCTTCTACCATGAGATTCTGAGGTTCTCTACATTCCCACATGGGGCATACCTCCACAGTCAGAGCCATTGTTGGTACTCAAAAATGCAACATAGGTTTTGAGTACCATGTTGAAATTTTGCAATTTGAAGCTCTCTAAATCCTCTTTATGCACATATACCTGCCTGTTAGTTTGAAGCTTATGAGGTGTTCTAGGTGTTGAATTCACTTCTTTTAGTATGTGCATGCATTCCATGATGTTATTTTGTCATCCTGAATCATTCGGTGAAGTCCCATTTGGAGCAAATGTCAAATTGCACAATTCTACCTAAATGTCAAATCACTGTCAGAGGCCCTGTTCAGTTGATTATATCTTCTTCTTAGAGATTGATCATAATGTGCTGGTAGTTGCATCATATTCTAGACATGGAAATGATTCATCATGCCAATTTTCAAGTCCCCATGAGTTCATTTGGTCACTTTGACAGAGCCATTCCATTTGCAGAATGTCAATGTTCTCTGAGAATGCATCGTTCAGATTTCCTGTCACGTTTTTTATATCATAACTCAAAACATACAAACTGGGTCGGGCTAAATTTTACATATGTTTCAGAAGACTATGTGTGAATTGTACAACAAAAGTTTTAGAAAAACCCAGTTTGAAAATCAAAAGTTATGGTTCTCTGTGTACCGCCAGCAATGAAAAATCAACATTCTCTTCATAAAGTTTAGTCCCACATTGCTCTAAATTTCAAAATTTGAAGTGTTTATATGAAAATCTACAAACATATGAAGTAAATCAAAAGGAAGAATCTATCCTTGTCCATACTTGTGCATCTACCTTGGTTTCCATGCAAGTGGGCCTAGAAGAAATTTTAGAGAAAAATTCTGGCGAAAAATGTTAGTCTCCAAATCTTCAAATGCTAGTGGTTAAGCCACTAACATTCAGAGATCTAGAGACTAACCACTAGAGGTTAGTCTCCAAGTCTCTAGATGTTAGTGCTTAAGCCACTAACATCTAGAGATCTAGAGACTAACTGCTAGAGGTTAGTCTCCAAGTCTCTAGATGTTAGTGGTTAAGCCACTAACATCTAGAGATCTAGAGACTAGTTAGTCTCCAGATCTCCAAATAAGAAGTTAAGAGAATAAATGATCATGAGACTTGGAGACTAGTCTCCAAATCTCCAAGTCTCTAGATCTCCAAATGAAAGTTAGTCTCCAAATCTCATGAAGAAAAGTGGAGAGAGAAAATTATCTAGAGATCTAGAGACTAAAGGGATTTCTCCAAATCTCATAAAAAAAGGTGGAGAAAGAAAATGATTGTGAGATCTAGAGACTAAAGGGAAGCAGCAAATAAGAAGGTGACAAGTGGCAACTTCTGGTGGCATGTGTAGATTTTAAAGTTAAAAAAGATTTAAAATGTTATAAAGTTCAGACATTTGAGAAATTTTAAAATTTTTTAATGGCAGAGCTGTACACGGGAAGTAATGCTGCAGAGTCATTTTTTATCCAAATATAGCAGTATTATATATTTTCAAAAACGCAAGAAGATGACAGATGCAATGATGGCAGTTAGAACTAGATTAAGTCAAGTTGTTGAGAGCAGTAAAGGCTTTTAAATCCGCAACAAGATTTTGGGGAGATTTTTCCTTCCAAAATTAATTGATTTTTGCAAATCCAACAGAGGGAATGAATCAGATTTTTAAGAGATGAAAGGATAATGACAAACTCAGAAAATTAATGATAAAGAATGAGAATGTTAAGGTGGCAGGTGAAATCAGATATATTTTTAAGGGGTAAAAGAGATCAGATATTTTGAGAAGATAGATATTTTCCAATTTGGAAGCATCCGGGAAGATCATATATTCAGATATTTTAAAAGGAGAATGAAATTAGATTGCAGACAGGTGTTGATCCAGCATAGATTTTAGGTTTTCTCTCTGAGTCTATTTATTCTGTTCTTTTCTCATTGTAAAGGGTTCTTGGTTCTACTTCTATTTTTTCCTATTTTTGTAGAAGAACCCTGTGACTGCTCTGTTGTGAGTATGTCCCTAAAGGATGAATATTGAATATCTTTATGTAGAGAATATTTCTTAGTTCTCTGTCTAATTTCAAAAATTTCAAGCTTTGGATGTAATGGGCAGGTTCATTTTCAATAGAACATACTGCAATTTCTATCTTATCCTGTTATTGTCTCTTAACTTTGTGTTTTGCTCTTGTATGTTTTAACTTGTAAGGCATTTGAAAACATACTAGTTGTAAGGCAACTATTTTAATTGATTATGAGTTCCTTTCAAGGAAAGGATTAAATCCTCATATGCAGTTACAAAGAGTAGACATTTTTGTTAAGATTTTGATGATTACAATATAAGAGTGATAGAATAGATTGTAAGGCATTCTATTTAGATTGCAGGTAGTTTGTAAGGCATTCTATTGTGTTTCCTTGAGATCTTCCTGTATATTCACATTCAGACTCTTTTGCCGAATGAAATAGGTACTGGTTGGCTGTTAGTGATGTAGTTATCTTTGAGACATTAAAAAACAAAATATCATTACCAGATCTTTTCTATTTTAAGTTCATGCATATTATGAAAGAATTGTATCTAGGTGATATAGTTCATCTTTGTTGATTCCTTGAAGAGAGAATCAAAAGGTTAGCCTTCCTTGAGTTGAACTCATAAAAAGAAGAAGGATTTATGTCCTTATTTCCATTGTCATGCTGTTACATTTATAAATTTATTTGTCATATTTTGTAGCAGGTTGTTCTCGGCTATTTACAAAATTATCTTTTATTGAAGTAGATTTGAATTACACAATAGCATGATAGTGAAGAACTAATCCGCTAATCAAAAACTTACTTGGAACATAGTAACATGTTCATAGGCAATACCCACCTGAGTCTTGTGGAGCTCAAAGCAAAAGGGGGATCTTATCCACTCCTCATTAATTAAGCTTTTTCTTACAAGCTTGGAGTCCTTTTAAACTGAGAATCAAGCCCATAATTTGCCAAGTTTGATCCTACAAGAAAAATCCCTAACTTATAGCTATTGTGAAAAGGATACTAATATATCTGAAAGGATCCATAGACTATAGCTGATGGTATGATAGAAATGATATCTTTGAACTTCATACTTATACTGATGCTAATTGGGAAGGAAACATTGATGATAGAAAGAGTATTAGTGGTGGTCCATTTTTCCTTGGGAGAAGTTGGTTTCTTGGCTAAGTAAGAAGCAAGATTGTATAGAATAATCTATTGCTGAATCAAAGTATGTTTTTGCTACTATAAATTGCACTCAAATTGTTTGGATGAAACAAATGCTGAAGGACATTGTACTAACTTTTGATGAGTCTGTGGTTATCCATTGTGATAACACCATTACAGTGAATATGTCAAAGAATCTAGTGATGCACTCTAAAACTAAACATATTTCTATAAAGTATCACTTCTTGAGAGACAAGGTGGCAGAGAAGGAAATAAAATGAGAATATATCAGTACAAAGGAGAAGATTGCAAACATCTTCACAAAGCTGCTGCCAAAAGATACCTTTGAATATCTTAGAGGTATGCCTGGGGTTCAGGCCCTTGCTAGTCAAAATTAAATGATGCATGGATGCATCAATCCAGAGGTTTTCAAAGTCTTATCATATTATGGACTGGATGTAGGGATCTAATCCTCAGGGGGAGTGATCGTGGAAGAAATATGTTGGAGAACAATTGATGACTCATGGCACCCTTTGCCATTGTTTTCAAAGGGCGAGTGTTACTATGAGAAAATCCCCACTAAATGGGGAGATTGTATGCAGTACTATTTGGTTGTAGAACTTTGGATTGATATAACTTTGGGATGATGGATTTTCCCAAATATTGACATCAATGCCAAAGGGGTAGATTGTTGTATATTGCTAATGCATGAGATGGTGATTGATATATTTAATATGTTTAATCACTATGTTACCGAATGGGTATTCATGCTGTTGTCATTTGTGATTTTTCATTGATGACAACATATGTCTCTGTGAAGAGTATAGACTGATTATGATAGTGAATGGACACTATACAGATGTTTCAAAACGTGTGAAGATAGATGAGAGTACAAGAAGATTTTGTGATATTATATCCAAGATCCCATCATGTAATGTTCCTTATTGAGAGAGTTACACTTGTTTTGGTGAAGAATGGTTACTGAACAGTAATAGTGGAAGCTGACAGAGTGAGTCTGTATTTTTGGTATATCTTACAGAAGATATGGATTTGGTACATGCAATTTTGAGAGATGAAAGACAAGGCACAAAAGGATGTTTCTTGGTCAAAACAAGGTATAGAATGTTGGATGATGTCAGTTGTGGTGTGTGATCTGGAGAAGACTTATTTGGAAGCTTACTTTAGAAGAGTAGCATGCATTTTGTTTTGCAAATGTAAATTAAGGATATCGGTCCTTAACTGTTGTAATGGAATCATTGTATACTTATTTTAGGCACCATGTGTATCTTAGCAAGAGTTTATGCAAATAGGAAAGCCTAATTGGTCAACCTAATCATGTAGAATGTAATAGGGTATATATGTTAGATCTCTTCCTTGGAAAAGATATGGTGAGAATGAAAATGATATAAATAGGATTGTAAGAAGTTGCGAGCTTGTGTCTACTAAATGTAAAACAAAGATATACTTGTGAACTTCATTGAAACTGATCAAGGAAAGACAGTTGTTGTTGGACAATTCAAAAGATTGTGTATGTCTTCATACACTTGTTGCGAACAATAAATTATAAAGGTGGATTTAACCTTCTTTGTGCAGTGAGCCCACCCTTCTTTGCTGACTCCTAATAGGGTCTATCCTCTAAAAAGGATTATGTACTGTAATGGTTTAATAAGCTCTTAATAGGGCTAGATCTTCTAGCAAGGATACTATACTCTTATTACATTATTTGTGGGTGCTAATTCCCACTAGGGTTTTTACCTTTGACAAGGTTTCCCCGAGACCAAAATATTGTGTTATTGTGTTGGCATTCATTATGTTTATTGGATCTAATATTACTGCTACTCAAAGTTTAAAGTTTAATAATCTATCATACAACTGATTCACTGCCCTCTCAGTTGTATTGTGGACTGTTATTCCTAACAGTTTCTATTTGATACATATTATTCTTGTTTTCACGAAAAGTACATTTTCTACTGTGTTCAAATTTATTTGAATGTTACATTTTTGGGGGGATAATACCTTCAAAATATATAGCTTACCTAAACTTTAACTTAAAATCATACAAATTGGATGTTACTAATTACAACACTTCCTTCTACAATGACACATTTTTGGAATAGAGCGTTCACCTATATGACCTATTAGCGTACCCCTTGCACCTTCTTTCAATGAAAGTGCTAGTAATAATGACATTCATATGGAAAATAAATTTGCCTCTTGCATAGATGACAGGTAATAATAAGATTCACATGGTAAAATGTACATGTTAGATATTCATAGTAAATTAACAAGAGTTTCTTAATCTTGATGTACATGGTAAACTAGTAGAGGAAATAAAGCAAGAAAAGAAAGGTTGAAGTAGAAAAAGAGACCAATTATGTGAAATGAAATAAATGATTTTTTATAATTGCAGTAAATACATTGCTTTGGAAAAAGAGTTATATAACATAAGCATAAAAGTGGAGTAAAGTTGTCAAATATATCAATAAATCAAGAAGTTAAAGTGGGACATGAGGATTTATATAATTCATCAAATACGTATGAACAATTGGGTCGAATCGGTAATCTAGAACGAATCCTTTTAGCAAGTCAAGCTAACCAATCTCCCCTAAATGGATCGAGTCTTAATCCATTTATAATATGGGGGTGTATATCTAGAGCAAAGGTGAAAGCCAGGTGAGGTATTCAAAAGCATCAACCTTCGAAGATCTATACAGGGATTATTGCCATTTACATGGAGTCCATCAAGAAGAACAGGTGTAGTTTATCATAATAGGTTTATCCTCTTCAATAGGAGAGACAATGCCATTGGTACCAAGTAGTTTTAAAAAAATAAAAAAATCTGTCATTTGGATTTGCAAAGGTATTGATGGTTGTAATTTGCAGCATCTTGTAAAATTGGAACCTGTGAAAGTGAAAAAATAATTAGTATCTATGTGTTGTATAATACAAGAATATATAAGAAAAATGACATTTTTAATAACACTAGCTAATTTAGGATATTTAGATTTGACAAGCAAGTGTATAAATTTTGAATTGTTACCTTGGAAAAAGAAATGTGCATTTTGTCAGCTAGCCATGTGAAGACCGGCAACACTAAAAGAACAATTAGTATTTTTAAGTTGTATAACAGAAGAAGATTATAATGTCCCTGATATTATTAAATAATTTAATTTAATATTTTTGTATATATGGCCCCAAAATAAATTTATTATTGCTCGGTCTCTTTTTTATTTTATTGTGGGTAGCGTGTAGGCCTGTCAACACATTTTGTTATCTTTCAGGAAGTTTCATCGCAGCCAAATTTAAAGTCAATCTAGTGGTTGTTATAGGTATGTGAATTGGATATTTTATTTGTATATGTGAACTTCCACTTGGGGTTCAATCTTTTTCCATTTCAGAGGTGAAAGATCCTCCCTACTTGGCGCCTACAGTTTTGATGGTAGTAC
>BSBK01014470.1:0-72500 GCA_027943335.1 Chamaecyparis obtusa
CCGTTAATCAATTCATTTATTAAATAATTATTACACAAGGGGGATATTACACTCTTATCAACTAACTGTCCAACACTCAAAAGATTATGTTTCAATCCATCCACAAAATAAACATCATCAGTGTTAGTCTTCCATCAAGAGTAATAGATCCTATTCCTTTTATCAAGCAAGGTGCATTGTTTCCAACTCTAACAATTTCTCCATTATTACCATAGTAACATTATTTATACCTTCTAGGTTTAAATTTATTCTTATATTTCTTCACTCTCTTAGGGAATTTAGACGTGAAATGGCCATATTCTTGACATGACCAACATTTAAAGTTTTTCTTACCTCCAGGTTCTCTTTTTAAAAGAAAGGCAATTCCTTCCTCAATCTTTATGTCTTCTCCAGTCTTAGATATGCTAGAACTGGCATAATCTCCACAGACACTTGTACTTCTTGACAAAGTAGGGCAAACACTAAGTGTGCTAATGTTGTCTCAATTGTTGGTAGATCTCTAGACTATCTCAAGCCTATCTCTGGTACTTCTAATCTTCCAAGAAGAGTTTCTATGGTAAAATTTGAAGTACAAGGTATAACTTGTTCAATCATCTATGTTGTCTTCTTAAACATAGGGGTCAGTTTCTTTAAGATATTTCGTATGACTTCATCTTTAGTTTTGTTTCCTTCACAAGCTTTGATACCTACAACAATCTCTGATATCCTAACAATATAAATTCTAATAGATTGATCTTCTATTATCTTTTCATCTTGAAATAAACATATCCAATTTTGTAATCTGATTCTCTTTGCATGCACATCACCTTCAAAGTAGATTTTAAAGCTAACCAAATTTCATGAGATGTCCTTAGAGTTTTTACCTGACTATATTCATTCTCTAGAAGAGCTGACAAAAGTGCTTCTCTCGAAAGTATCTTACACATGAATAGATCTCTTTCCTTATCAATGCAATCTTTAAGTTTATCTTCTTCAATGAAAATCTTGTCATTCTTTGTGATCAACCAATATCCTAGTCCTAAACATAGTAGATGTGTCTTCATCTTTTCTTTCCAGCTATCATAGTTAACTCCATCAAAATTAGGGCTTTGTTTCCTGAAATGAGTCACCATAGATCTCCTTAAGTTGTTAAACTTTTCCTTCAAGGACCTATTGCTCTAATACCAATTGTTAGAAAGTAAAGTCCACCAAGATAACTAAGAGGGGGGGGGGGGGGGGGGTGTTAGAAAGTAAAGATCCCCAAGATAACTGAGAGGGGTGGGGTGTTAGAAAGTAAAGATCCCCAAGTTAACTAAGAGGGGGGGGGGTGAATTAGTTATCAAATAATTTATCCATTCAATAGCTTTAAACAATATAATCAATGTACTGATCAACCATAGAAAGATAATCATACATAATTGCACAATACCACAAGATATGTTAACTAGGGAACCTCTTGAAAAGAGTAAACCCGGTGGGAATGATGCCCACAAAATGATGCACTAATATGAAAGTTCCTTGTTAGGGGATGGACCCTATTAGGATTTTTATGAAATACATTCAGTACATATAAATTCCTGTTAGGAGATTTTGAATCCCTATTAAAAGATTCTAACCCGGTTAAGAGTTTATGGAAGACAAAAGGACCCACTGCCCAAACAGCTTCAAGGCAAGATCTCTAAACCCACTGTCCAAAAGATCTTAGAATTATTCAACAAAATAATATGAAATATATTACCTCCTTCACACTATGCCAAAACTACACTCTCTGCTACACAAGATCACAATTCCAGATCTCTGTACTCACAAGTCTTCCTTCATCACCGAATTAGCTCTTTTCTTCACTTCATGCATATATTCGCATTAAAATCTTCATAGTACACATTAAAATAAGTAAAAAATTCCTTCTTATATACCAAACTCAAATAATTATAAATGAGTCGGTCCTCAATTACAAAATAATAAATTCTACATGCTACACATAGAATTCACATAAAACTGTCAGCTTCCAGTTACTGTAACTTTCTCCAAACATATCCTAAAAGTTTGTGCTATGAACCACATCATCATTAATGAGTCTCCAACATCCCTTTAATTGTACAAAATCAGATTCCATCCCAGCTAAGAGATATCCTCCAATTTCTGAACATCACTACACAGAAACACTGTCTAAACACTACTTTCACCAAAATGCTCATAACTCTTACAAATTAATGAATTTCTTTTTGCGCTATTAACCATAGGTTAATAACACACCAAAGAACATACTATCAACTACGTTAAATCCAATCTACAATACAACATGTGCACAAAACAAAACTATACCTGCTTTCCTGCTAATATCCAAAATATCACTGTGTTGACATCAATGACAATTCAAGTCATGAATGCAACAACAACTACTATAGAATGACTGCCAAAACACTTTTCATTCATTCCTAACAATCTCCCCCATTGGCATTGATTGCAACATAGATGAAAAAAATCCAATGTTCCAAAAATCCAATACTGCAACATCACTGTAGAATATCAAATCAAATCTTGCTTCATTTTCCTATTCAGCTCTCTCATACAATCTACAATGTTTTTTCATGTATATCTCTCCCCCATTCACATCAATGACAGAAATTCTATCACTAAGTCAACAACAACTTAATGTCAAAAGACACTTTTTAGAAAAATACAATAACAAGAGTCCTCATGACTCAGCTCATAAACTCCCCCATAGAGGAAGTTCCAACATCCAATCCAGAAGAAAGATAGGGCTCATATACCACTGGATGGATGCAATCATCTACATCAATTCTCAAAAATAAGTTGGTGCATAACCCCAAGCATACCTCTCAGCTACACAAATGTATCCTTAGGTAAAGGCTTTGTAAATATATCTGCTATCTGCTCCTTTGTACTTATGTACTCCAATCTTAGTTCTTTTTCTACAACTTTCTCTCTTACAACATGATACTTGATCTCAATATGTTTAGTCTTAGAATTTAAAATAGGATTTTTTGACATACTCACTGTACGGGTGTTATCACAATGTATAACAACAAGCTCATCAAACTTTATTCCAATATCTTTCAACATTTGCTTCATCCAAATAATATGATTACAATTATTTGCTGCTGCAACATATTTTGCTTCTGTTGTGCTTTGTGAAGTACAATTCTACTTCTTACTTAGCCAAGAGACCAATTTATCTCTAAGAAAAAAGGCTCCACCACTGGTGCTTTTCTTGTCATCAACGCTGCCTCCCCAATCTGCATCAGTATAGGCACATAAAGTAAAATCATCAAAATTCTCATACCATAATCCATAATCCATTGTTCCTTTCAGATATCTCACTTAGTAAATTATGTCTTAGTCCATCAACAAAGTAAACATCATCAATGTTAGTCTTTCCATCAAGAGTAATAGATCCTATACCCTTAATCAAACAAGGTGCATTGTTACCAACCCTTACAATTCCTCCATCATAATTATCTAACTTAACAAACTTTCTTTTATCTCCAGTCATATGATGTGAACAACCACTGTCTATAATCCAATCAGATTTCTTTTCAACTTGTGAAACTAATGCTTTTTCTTCCCTTTTATCAAATTCAGAACTTTCTTCTTTAATTGCTACAAATCCTATTTCCTCAAAGTTATCATTATCACTGTCACTTAAATGTTTTTCAATTCCTGCTTCAAAATCTTCATCATTTGCATAATAACATTCTTTAGATCTCCTAGGTTTAAAGTTGCTTCTATACTTCCTAACTCTTTTAGGACATTTAGATGCAAAATGACCATATTCTTGACAAGTCCAACATTTAAAGATTTTCTTACCATCTAGTTCTCTTTTTACAAGTAATGCAATACCTTCTTCAATCTTCTTATCTTCTTTAGATCTACTACTGCTGGCATAATCTCCATTCACACTAGTACTTCTTGTAGGTCCAATGCTAAGAGCACTGAATGTTGTTTCCATTCTAGGTAGCTCTCTTGATAATCTCAAGTTCATCTCTGTTGTTTCTAATCTTCCAAGAAGAGTCTCTCTTGAAAAGTTTGATGTACAAGGTATCACTTGTTCAATCATCTACGTTGTCTACTTGAATACTGGTGTCAAAGTTCTCATAATTTTCCATATCACTTCATTCTCTGTCTTATCACCTCCACAAGACTTTATTCCTATCACAATCTCAGACATCCTACCAATATAGCTTCTAATAGATTCATCTTCCATCATTCTGATATCTTCAAATGCACAAATCCAATTATGTAATCTAGCCTTATTTGCATGTTCATCACCTTCAAAAGTAGAATGTAAAGCTTTCCAAATTGCTTGAGATGTTTTCAAACATCTTACCTGACTATATTCATTCTCTGGTAGTGCTGACAAAAGTGCTTCTCTTGCAAGTATGTTACACATGAATAGATCTAGTTCATCTTTAGTTCCTGCCTCTAGATTGTCTTCCTCAATGATAGTCTTCTCATTCTTTGTAATCAACCAATAACTTGGTCCTAAACACAATAGATGTGTCTTCATATTTTCTTTCCTGCTGTCAAAATTTACTCCATCAAACTTAGGGCTTTCTTTTCTAAAATTCACCATGGATCTCCTTAAGTTGTTAAACTTTTCTTTCAAGGACCTACGGCTCTGATACCAATTGTTGGAAAGTAAAGATCCCCAAGATAACTAAGAGGGGGGGGGGGGGTGAATTAGTTATTAGATAATTTATCCATTCAATAGCTTTAAACAATATAATCAATGTACTGATCAACCATAGAAAGATAATCATACACAATTGCACAATAACACAAGATATGTTAACTAGAGAACCTCTTGAAAAGAGTAAACCCCAGTGGGAATGATGCCCACAAAATGATGCACTAATATGAAAGTTCCTTGTTAGAGGATGGACCCTATTAGGAGTCTTATGAAATAAATTTAGTACATATAAATCCCTGTTAGGAGATTTTGAATCCCTGTTAAAAGATTCTAACCCAGTTAAGAGTTTATGGAAGACAGAAGGACCCACTACCCAAACAGCTTCAAGGCAAGATCTCTGAACCCATTGTCCAAAAGATCTTAGAATTATTCAATAGAATAATATGAAATATATTACCTCCTTCACACTGTGCCAAAACTACACTCTCTTCTACACAAGATCACAATTCCAGATCTCTATACTCACAAGTCTTCCTTCATCACTGAATTAGCTCTTTTCTTTACTTCATGCATATATTCGCATTAAAATCTTCATAGTACACATTAAAATAAGGAAAAAATTCCTTCTTATATACCAAACTCAAATAATTACAAATGAGTCGGTCCTCAATTACAAAATAATAAATTCTACACGGTACACACAGAATTCACATAAAACTATCAACTTCCAGTTACTGTAACTTTCTCCAAACATATCCTAGAAGTTTGTGCTATGAATGACATCATCATTAATGAGTCTCCAACATCCATTTAACTACAAAAAATCAGATTCCATACCAGCTAAGAGATATCCTCTGATTTTCGAACATCGCTACATAGAAACACTGTCTAAACACTGCTTTCACCAAAATGCTCATAACTCTTACAAATTAATGAATTTATTTTTGCATTGTTAACCATAGGTTAATAACACACCAAATAACATACCATCAACTATGCAAAAGCCAATCTACAATACAACATGTGCACAAAACAAAACTGTACCTTCTTTACTGCTAATATCTAGAATATCACTGTGTTGACATTAATGACAATTCAAGTCATGAATGCAACAACAACTGCTATAGAATGACTACCAAAACACTTTGCATTCATTCCTAATAGGGGGTTGGGGGGGTTGAATCAATTATTAGATAAAAATAACTTATAGAACCATTATCAGATTTCAACCATGTACCCAATATAAAAAACAACCATAGAAAGATAAACATACACAATAACACAAGATATGTTGACTAGGGAACCTCTTGATAAGAGATTAAACCCTAGTGGGGATGGTACCCACAAAAGATGTACTAATATGAAAATTCCTTTTGAGAGGATGGACTCTATTAGAAGTCTTATGAAATACATTCAATACATATCAGTCCATGTCCCTGTTAAAAGATTCTAACCTGGTTAAGAGTTATGGAAGGTAGAAGGACCCACTGTCCAAACAAATCCAAGGGAAAGATCACTGAACACACTATCCAATAGATCTTTTTATTATCCAAATAGAATAATACCAACAATTACTGATCTCAACAACTTATCTTCACTCCTTTGACTATGCCAAACCACACTAGTTGTTTCACCAAATCTCAATACCAGATCTTCTTAATTCACATATCCTCTTACAACATCAATACCATCATATATCTCTCTTTTACTTTATACATATTACAATCAAGGAAAAAAATCCTTCCTTTATACCTCACTCAAATATTTTACAATAGAGTGGGCCAACTAGGCTTAACCATTACAAAATATAAATTATACAAGTTACATAATATTTCATAGCCACATAAAACTATCGTCTTCCAAACTAAATAATTATTTACATGTGAGACCTCTAACTATGCTATCCCATCCAAGTCACCTCTAAAATATTATAAACCTCTGTAGAACTTTGCATGTCTAGATTCTATCCCGGTTAGGAGATATAATCCAATTATCACAAGCTGCTTGTCAGGAACACTATCTGAATACTATTTCCACTAAATTACACATAACTATCATGAATAATTGAATTTATGTAAGTGGTCTTAGCCATAATCTTAGGAGACAATATAGAACAAGTCCTCAACTCCACATAGCTTGATCTACAATTCTCCACGTGGACTAATAAAAAGATTGTTTTCTTCTCTGCTAATCTCCAGTATATCAATGTGTTGACATCAATGACAAACATAGTCATGAATGCAACATAAAACTACTATAGAATGAATCTGAATACTCCCCCATGGAACATATTCAACATTCATTCCTAACGAGAAAAATATAAGTTAATACTCTCCAAATATTTATCTTGATTTATTTAGATTGCTAATATTTTCATATTTTCTTTCTTGATTATTTTTTTTACAATTGAAAATGGTGAACCTAGGATAAGGATAGGCTAAAAGGATCACCAAATTGGATTTTTTGTACATTATGGAAATGATCTCCCAAAGTCTCACTGTCAAACAAATAAAATTATCATAACCCAAAAAGGATGAAGGGGTTAAAGTGCAAGATATAAAAGAGAGTGGGGAATTGGGGTTCACTTTCCCTTTATATGTGTAAAGATGTTTGTTTGATGTGAATGTTTAAAAATGAAATAATTATATTGATAAAGGAATGATAACCAAAAAATTATGATATCATATCTGATGCATAAAACTAAAATGCAAGATGAAAAGAAGAAGAATGAACTCACCTTGAAGACAAAATAGGATTTAGGAAAACTTTGGATTTGGTTTTGACTCTCATAGACCCATATAAAAAAATGGTTTTCAATCTGACACTCCAACACATATAACTTCTTAGTATGAAATTTTTGGATCCATAGGACAATGTTGACCAAAGTAGACCTTGTCAAGGAAAATTGAACTTGTCCTAGAGAGTCAAAATCTGATGAATTCTTTGAAGAATATGAGATTGGTTGTGCAACTCCATAAATTTGGATCCAAAACTCTGAAAACATGTTCCTGAACACAATAAAAGGATACAAAATTTGTGGAAAGGGAATTTCCTTAGACAATACCGCATAAGGAAACTGTTGTAAATAAAGTAAATTTGTAAGTATTAACCTTGCATGAAAAAACCCTCATGAATGGATGTTAGGATCCAATAAACCCGCAAAGATTCTTGTAAACAATGTAGGATCAATGATGTCTTCACAAAAATAATGGATCTACACATGCAAATCCTAGATCTTGAATGAATGTATGCTTATGGATCTTACTGCTAGCTTGGGAATTCCTCTAGTTGGCCATGAGAGAGAAACTTGTACTAATGTAGGGAAGATTGCCTTTCCTAGAATAGATCTTGTAGAGATGGAGGCATGAAGATATTCAAAGGGTTATTTCTTCAAATCTTGATTCCAAATCATTAGTTGCACAACTTGAAACCTTTCTTACACTTGATCAATTTATTTCTTGCACATAGATAGCTTACCAAAATATTAGATTGTATAATAATGGATATCAAAATGAAAGGCCTTGATGTCCTTTTATACTTATTTTAGGATTCAATATTATTAGGTTGACCATAAATAAAGATTGAGAAGAAAAATAGTCACATTCATCCTAGAGCTCACTAAAATTCAATACTTAAGGACAAGACTAACTCAAGTAGATCTATACCCAACATGGTTAGTTTCAAAGTGGATCCAAGGCTTTGGAAGTGTGAAAAATTTTGGTGGAAGAAAATGAAAGATGCAAAAAATCAAGTATAAAGACACTCGGATCTATAAATCACTAAAATGGGATCTAAGGGTCCTAAAGAAACTAATTAATGGGTGATAACTTTTAAGGATGGTACATTTATTCTCAATGAAACTATTCTAAATCTGAGGAAGATGCTTATTGTCGCTCCTTGTAAGACATTCATTAATATTTGCAGGCTTTAAACCCCCAAATTGAGAGGGTTCCCTCGCATTTGAGTAATATTTTTAGGAAAGGATAATAATACATGTAACAATAAAGACTACCTCCAATACCAACATTCTTTAAATACATTCTCAATTCTCAAGAAAATACTTCTCTCCTAGCCATGCAATGGCCATATGAGATAAACAACCACCAAGATCCAAAACTATAGAGCCTAAAATCAATAAAATAAATTTAATAAAACTTCATATCAACATAGAAAGAAACTCATGAGGTAGAACTTGATACTATAGAGGATCCTATAGACCCAAAATGCACTCACAAACACACCATAAAAACCTCATACATGTTCAAAAACCACTTTGAAATCTTCTCTAAATGCATAAAGCCCCTCAAAAAACCCATCCAAATGATCTAAGTACAAATGCACAACAAGAAAGGAAGGAAATCATATCAAGAGACAAACCTTAGCTTTCTACCTTACAAAATGCCAATTTAATTATTTCTCCCATCCCTTGTTATTTAGCCATTTATAAAAATTAATTAAATTGTATTAATTTTATGGGATTGAATAATAAATATCTAATAATCAACCATAAAATCTAGTTATCAATAAAAAATACACAACTGTTAAAAAAAATAGTTGATACATATTTGTAACCTAATTAGTTTAGAATTAAAATTATAAAGTATTAACATTAATGAGGTTTCTTTAAGCTAGAGAGAAAAACTGACAATGGGTGGCAATTTGCATAGAGAGTGATCTGAAGATTGCTTGGATCTCAAGGTGAACCCCAAATTATGGAGGAAGTTGGAGAAGGGTAAGATTACTCCCTATTTAGAGAGATTGCATGGCTATGATAAGGGTATTACTCAAAAATTTATTGTAGAATGGAGGGAGAATACAATTACGATTGATGGTAGGAAAGTTATCCTCAATGTGGAGCTTATTTCATAGGTAACTAGTTTACCCTTATTTGGTCTCAAATTTTATAGAAATAGGAAAGTTTATAAAATGATTGCCATCAAATTCCCTAAGATAGTTGAAGAAAGGGATTCAATCGTTAAAACCAGGGGTTATTTTATTGTCAACAATAATAAGAGTTCATGAAGTAAGGTCCTAATTGTCTTGATAGATTATATAACCCTAGATGATCATTTTGCTAGAGCTATGTCTCATCATTTTTTTCTATTAAATCACTTATGTCACAAGGATTTCATTTCCTTTATGTACTATCTTTTCAACTCTCTCCTTCATAGTGTAGATGAGAGTAGAAATGATGTTGATAAACTGGTTCTCTATGAGGCCCTTATTCTACTTATTCATGAGTTTATGTTGAGAAAAATCCTTGATAGAAGTGTGAAAAAACTAAATGAAAAGAAGAAGAGCATACCTCCTGGTAAGGAAAAGAAGGTTACACTAGCCAAAAAAGAAGAAAAATCGACTCAGTTGATGATCCTCCTTTGTCTTTTAATAAGAAGAAAGATGTGTTGGTAGACTATTCTTTGAGCTCAGATAATGAGGAGATGGATCCTGGTGATGGCTCTACTAAGGATGAAGATTATAAGTTCCCTAGTTCAAGCATAAATAAAATTGGTAAAAAGACTAAGGCTTCATATGTTGATGGAAAGAGCACATCATCCTTTGGGGAAGAGTCAAAGGATGAGATGGAGATCTCTGAGGTCTATGGGTGAGAGATTAAGGAGGTGACTTAGGAAATGGGGGATGAAAAAGCCAAAAATGCTAATGTGGAAGGGAGAGAGGAAACTGCTCATAAAGATGAGGACTCTAATGACAACATTCTAGAGAAGAACCTATTTTTGAAATGAATCCTAACCATAGGACCAACAATATAATTATTGATCTTGACCCTTCTAACATGGAACAAATTCAGAATACTGAGGAGAATAGACAAGATACATTGGAAATACTTGATAACAATGATAAGGATACCATGTATGAGAATGACAAGAAGGAAACCCTTTCAAAGGATAGCAAGGTAGATGGTAACAACAATGAGATAAATTTCAATGGAGAGGAGTGTAATCACCCAAAAATGGTCTAGTAAACCTTGAGCTCCAGTCTAACATTTAACATTAGAATACTAGACTTCATCTTATGCATAATAAATCTTATCTCTTGATCAAATCATCACTTTATCAATTTATTTGATGATATCCTAAATTTTTACCACTTTATCTTAAGTATTATTTGATGAAAATAACATGTCCCCTTTTAATTAAACAAAATCCACTTTATCATCTGTGCACATGATATAGGAATTTCCTAATTTAAAAAGAAAAGAAAAAGGAATTTTGTCTTCACATGAGTCAAATATTTTTTGCCTCTTAATTCCCACCACTCATTTCTACCTAGCTATTGTCATCCACTTGATTTTTCCTCTTGAGAATCTTGTGCTCTAAAGTCAAAATGGGGATTATTCTCTACCCTTGAATTTTTCCTCTTAATGTCCATCGACCACTGCTCTTTAAAAAGAGAATTTTTCATCACTGTTGCATATTAGATAATTCATCCTAGTGTTATGCAATCATTTTATTTACTTGCATTATTAAAATCATTCTAGTTTACTTGCATTCTAGGTTAACATTTCCTTATTTCATTTAGCTTATATCACATAGCTTAAGTAGGAGGGATTTTAATATTGTTAGATTAGCTTTTCTTTCTTCCTCTTGCATTTGCATTCTAACTTTGATCTTGCATCTCATTTAGATCCTTCATGCTTGCATCTTTATTGTTAATCTTCCATTCTATAATGCACCTTGCAAGAGTTTCTTATTGAGGTTCATTTGAGAGCCATAATTTATAATGCTTACATTCTTGCACGCCATAGATAGGAAGCTATAAGTTGCCTCTTTGGATATCCTCTCTCATGGATTCTCTCAAGAAAAATGGTTTATATAAGTGTGTCACCATATGATCACACATTTTTGGTGCCCACTGTGGGGCTAGATATGCTTTTCTAGTTCCATTTCTTACACTTTCGGATTTTTTGGTCACATATTTGTCATTTTTGTTTTGAAACCTAGAAAGTTGTATGACATTCCAGTATATACCTATGTAATATTTTGATTTAGGGGCATCCAAGGTTGAAGGTTGGGGCATTCTTTATCCTCGGTAAAACTGCATGGGGTGTTTGTATTTTGGCCAGTGTTACTTGGTTGTAGCCTTGATCGATGGGCTCAGTCATTGAAGGAAGATCGGTCACTGAAGGAACTCAGTTGTCTCTGGCACTTGGTGAAAGTGTTACTCGGTCATGCTTGTGGTGCTTGGTCAACACTGGTGTTCGGTGATGCCTAGCTTGCTTAGTTAATTTACTATTGCTCAGTAGTTCTGGCTTACCCACTAGAGTTCTATGTGATTTGTTGGGATGACTTGGTGCATTTATTGTTGGTAGCTACTGTTATAGTCTGACATGTTGGATTAAATGTTTGTAAGGCTATTTTGATGCTGACTTGTACTGAATTTAATATTTGTTGGGGAGAGTTAATGGTTTCATCCAGCCAACTTGTGGCTGATGATTACTATTTAAGGGATGTTTGGGTAGATGTTTAGAGAAGGACAAAGGGGAAGATAGAAGTTCATGACTTGAAGGCCTAGTGAATCATATATGAGGCTATGAAAGATGGAGTTGGAAAAGTTGTGGAAAAGATCTTGCATGATCTTGCAGATCAGATTATTATCTGATAATTGGTTGTAGTTGTAGAGCTAGTGGTTTGCACACTTGGAGACAAGGAGATTGCTTGGAGGTTTGCGAGATCAAGTTTAGATCTACCTTAGGGTTTCCATCAGCTTTTGATTGTCTTCAAAGTTGAACTAGCTGAGATTGTATTGGATCGGTTGTGATCTTGTAGAATTATTTCTGATTGTAATTAGCCCTAACTCGGAAGGCCTTATAGCCAAGCATGTTAATGAAAATTAGAGTTAAAAAATTACTTTTTTGTTGTGTTCTTGAGTATTCTATTATGTTGTTCTACTAGTTGTAAGGTTTGGATTGGCCTTAATTGGATCCACCATCTTGACTGCATCAGGTGGTAGTAGAGTGAAGTTTGTTCCTATTGAAGCTGAGAGTTGATCTTGTGGAGTGAAGGTTGACCTAGAAAGGTATATCTTTTGAAGCTGATTCTATTGGAATAGAGATTGTGCACAATCTGGATTGCAAATCCAAGGCACTAAACTTGTGAAATTGTACCCTAGTTGTTTGTGCAAGGTGGTAGATTGAGATCTAACTTGCATGCAACTTGGAGATTGTCACAAGGTGTTCTATGTAGGGCTTGTTGCAAATGGTTTCTCTTATCTTTAAGGATGTCTCCAAGAAGATTGGACCCTAGAGCCATTGTAGATCTTTGTGATACTATGCAATCAAAGATTTCTGATAAAGTTAGATTGGATGTCAGATTTGAGATAGAATTGATGAAGAATGACATGGTCACCGAGATCATGAGAGTTGTTGATGGTGTACCTTGAAATGTTGGTATTGAAGATGGCTATAAAGAAGCTACTAAATTTTTTGAAATTGTTGGATCTAGTGGTGATGACTAGAGGAATAGATCTAGTGAAGATAGAACTACTCAGTTGCCTAGATCTAGAGCTTGGTTTAGTAATGGTTACCGAATGGAAGTTTATACTTTCTCTGGTACTTTGAAGCCTGACAATCTGATTGATTGGATTGGTGAAATTGAAGATTTCTTTGAGCTAGAAGAAATTCAAGATCCTCTTCAGGTGAGATTAGCATAGACAAAGTTGAAAGCACATTCTTCTCTTTGGTGGAATGAACTACAAAGAGATAGAGAAGATGAAGGTGAAACAAAGATCAATCAGTGGAGGTTGATGGTGACTAAGTTAAATTCTAAGTTCATACCTTGTGACTATGAGCTTGACTTGTTTAAGAAGTTGCAGAATCTGAAACAAAAGGATTTGTCTATTGAAGATTATACCGAGGAGTTCTACAAACTTACTATTTGGTCTAGACACTGAGAGCTCGGTAAGGAAAAGGTAGCCCAATATGTGAATGGCCTGAGATTCAATATTCAGGATGAGCTTGGTATGCTGAAGATTGACTTTGTTGAATATGCTTATCAATATGCTCTCAAGGTAGAAGATAAGTTGAAGAGGAAACAACATGGTAACTTCTAAGGGAAGGAAAAGATTGATCACTTGGTGAAGGACAAACCAACTGATGCAAAAGATGAATAGAAACCTATGGAACCGAAGAAGAATATAGGTAGAGTTATCTTTAATGTTGGTGTTCAAAATGGATGCTTATGCTCTTAGGCTGCCAATATACCTTCAGGTTGATTTTAGGATTGGTTAGTTCCAAAATGTATATGGATCTTAGGGTAACTGGACCAACTATGGGGAAAAGACTTCCCTCTTCACTTCTAGCTCTGCAAAACCAAGGCGGGTGCACCTAACCCAGTGAAAACTATACTTCACACACCAAAGACTAGGTCTAAACAATAGATTGATAGTAAGAAAGCACTAAATGCTAACCTCACATTCATTGACTCTCCATTACTATTGGGTAACACAACCATACAACCAAAGACCTAAAGCTTAGAAAGCTTATTGATTCTAAGATTTGGAATGCAATAACTTCAACAAGTGTATGTTGACAAGAGGAATACTCATTTAGGCCAGTGCCTCATCCATTGGGCAAGATCTCTTAGACACAAAGACACACAAATTTAAGAATACCTGAGAATTCACAGCCATAAATAAATTTATCCTAATCTTTACTGCTTACAAAAAATCCTTACATAGACAAGGGCAAACTCATATCTCATTTAGAGGATTTTTTAATCCAATCCTAGATCAGAACTCAAGAATGAAGATACATACATAAAAACCATATGTAATGAGCTAGAAAACTCAAAGCTTACTTGACTTGACACAAAGGAGAGATAAGAATCAGATATTTGTATTAAGTATGATGAATTCCTTCTGTGTATACAATGAATCACAAGGCACCCTGCTTGCAAACTACAGCTTAGACCTGCAAATTTCTTCTTTCATTAACAAAAACTGAATAAAAAATTATTACAAAACCTTGGGACCAGAAACTAGGGACTATTTCTGAACTTTCAAACTAGAACGCCTACAAAATAAAAAATTCAACACTAAATACCACTAGTTATCTTGGAATCCCCAATAGGTTAGGATGCAACAAGCTACGGATAACTAGGGTAAGGGTTAGGGTTTCCACCCACCAAAACAATTCAAACATATCAAAAATTAATGCACTGGAGGGAAAACCAAGCAACCCTGAGCAATCAGATCTAAAATTCAATCTTCACTTATGGTAATTCCTCTGGAACTATATTGAAGATCATGAAATTCCTACAAATTCATCTGATTTGACCCCTACAACATGCCTCGAGAAAGTAAACCCATCCCCTCATGGTACAAAAACTCTTCTGCAAGTAGTCACAGACTCACTGGACCACACCACAACAACTACAAATCATTTCTATTAAGCTCAGCCATCAAAACATTTAATTTTAGTCCTTTTTATCACTGGAAAGCATTCAAATTTTCAAATCTACAAAGAATGGCTACTTTATGGTGCTTACCGACATATCAATGGCCAACCTTCAAATCTGATCTTGGTTTATATCATGACCATTAGATGCATTTCCTTTTCCCAGGTTATGTTTTTTACTTTATAAGAATCTAGCAAATATGCAACTGAGAAAAACCTTCACCCATTCATGAGAACTTTGAGAACATCGCTAAATTATTTGGCTATTACATGAACACTATTTTCCAAATCACTAAGTCTTTAGAGCCTTCGCCAAAACATCACATGGACCAGCGAACAAAGCAAGCATTTGTCCGAACTGCCAGAACTTTATCTAAACTACCAAAAAGACTAAGAAAAATTTACTGAGCCTACATCAAGAATATCAACGAGTGTCTCATGTTCACATAGACCTCCAAGATTCCTTCAGATCATAAGACAATCATCAGATGAATAATCTTACCCTACTTTGACAACTTTCTGACACCGAAAGAGATCAACGACTGTCTTAAGTTTGCATGTTTCAGAAAAAACCCATCAAATCACACACTAACTGTCAATGCTCTGCAAGTGTCAAAACCCACTGAAACTCAAAAAACTTGGCCCCACTGACAATATGTCCAGTCACACAATGTGGACCAATCATATAACAACAAATCAGCACACCTGGCATGTGGACCCACTGCACTTTATCCCCTCTGAAAAAGGTATAATCAACAATCGGCATAAGATATTAAACCTCTGACACATCCCATAAGATCATACACCCATCACTGATCAACTAACAATGTTAGGACCCTTTGACAAACTTGAAAACTAGGTCCCACTGACAACTATCACCACATTAATACAAGGACCAATCACAGACCGCCATTTGTACCTACGTGTCACCATAGACCCACAGTCTAAAATGTCATGTCATAAAGAGAATCAATGGTTGTCGTAAGATTGCAAGCTTCTGACAAAACCCTTGCGAACTTACGAAAACCCTAGGATTAAGACAGTGTCAGAGAGCCTGGGCCCAGGAAACATCAAACTGAAAACATAGGAAATATTAAGGCACTGACTTAGGAAAAATTAAAGCACTGTCGGGCTTGCAGACTTAGGAAAAAATTAACCTAGAGACTTAGGCAAATCGACAATTATTAAAAGTGGCCCAAAAGTAAAACCTTTAGTCGTAAGATCGCATAACATGAAAAAGGTTCATGCAATCATGTGACAAAGAGGTTAACAATTTAGCACATGCATTTTAGAATTTTAAGTGGCCTGAATAAAGTAACACAAAATTAGAACAAGGCCAGGGCATGTTTAGGGCTTTTTCACTACAACTGCTAGTTTTTCAAAAATTTCACCTAGGGTTTGAGCCAGAGACCTAAAAACAACTACAGAGACTGGCAGAAAAATACTAGAGCAATGAAAATTTTTATAAGTGCTAATAGTGGCTCATACTTAGGGACATGTATCTCTTGTAGATACAATGAGCAAGCTAGAATCTCATGGAAGAGTAGACCAACTCAAAATTTTGACCCAAAAAGCAAAAATAGATGACTATACAGGGGAAAACCTAAACTACTGCTCATGGAAAAGATACTTCAAGAGAAGTAAAACTTTAGGAATTGTCCATGAACAAGCAATTCCAAAGTACCACCAGTTAAATCCTTCAGGACATAAGAATCTATCCCCCATTTGCTTTCAATAACATAAGGGCCTAACCAAATTGGATCAAACTTTCAATGCTTCCCCTTATCTTCCAACCTTTCATTCCACATCAGGACAATGTCATCAACTTAAAAAATTCTATGAGTAGCCCTTTTATCAAACAGTTTCTTACATTTTCTCTGCAATGTCTCATTTCTTTCATGTGCATCTCTCCTTACCTCTTCCAACTGGATCAGCTCATCCATTCTTACTCTCATCTCATCATTCAAATCTTCATCATATGCCTAGATGAACTTATACATCTGCAATAGATTATTTTGAGGAAATCTAGCACTTATTCGATATACCAAATCAAATGAAGCACAACCTATGGCCTTCTTAATAGTTACCCTGTCAGCCCATAGTGCCCATCATAACTTTGAGTCCCAGGCTTTCTTATTCTTGTCCAACACTCTCTTGAGAATCTTGATTAGACTTTTGTTATTGGACTCAACCTGACCATTTCCCTATGGATGATATGGGGAAGAAAATGAAATGTGTATCCCATATTGTTGACAAAAATCACTGAATTCCTATGATCTAAAACACATTGCATTATCAGCCACAATTACCTCTGGGTAACCAAACCTGGTAAGGATGTTCTGCATCATAAAATTTTCTACCACTTTGCTAGTAGCCTTTCTATTAGGGATAGCTTCAACCCACTTGGTAAAATAGTCTGTGGCCACTAGTATGTAAGAATATCCACCACTAGATTTATTTGGAATCTACCCAATAAAGTCAATACCCCACTTCTGGAAAGGAGCCTGAACTGCAACAAGTGGGAGTGACAAATTTCCATTAAATTTCAACTTTCTAGCAAATCTTTGACATGCATCACATTTTCTTACAAACTGATGTGTATCCTTAAAAACTGTAGCCCACCAAAATCTAGACCTAAGGATCTTGTGAGTTGTGGTCTTTTCCATATAGTGTCCTCCACAAACACCTTGGTGCATTTCCTTTAATAGAGCTTCAGACCTCTCATGATCTATGCACTTTAGCAATACTCCTTCATTGCTTCTCCACCACAACTTACCATGTATAATACCATACCTTGCAGATTGCAACTTGATAGTTCTCCTTCTATTTTCATCCATCTCAAGGGGAAGGACCAATTTTTGCAAGTAACCAATAACATCTTTGTACCACTCACAATAATCCAAATCACAAATGTAGGGCCTTTTTTCTTCTTCTAACACATTTATATGATTTGCAATCAAATCGCTTTGTGCCATTAATTTTGCAAGACCTAAGCCTCTTACCAACTTTTTAATCTAGGTATCAATATTAAATTCTTGGATCCTATTGATCCATCTACATCTTTTCCCTAAAATTTCTTGTTGCACCAATATATCCTTAACTACAACACTAGGAACATAAGCAACCACCTTAGCTCCCATAAGGTAACATCTAAAAGCCTTGACTGCTTTAACTAAGGCATAAGCCTGTTTCTTAGTAATATCATATTTCAATTTTACTGCTTGTAGGGATTTGCTAAATAATGATATAGGTTGTTCATATCCATTTGAATTCTTCTATAATAAAACTGTTGCAACTGTATGACAAGAAGTAAAAGAAAATATCTGCATGGGCTTACCATAATCAGGTGTCATCAAAATTGCAGCATCCTTGATGGCCTTTTTTATACTTCTAAAAGATTCATCCACTTCTTCATTCCATTCAATCTTTGCTTCTTTTTTCAACATTTTAGAGATAGGGAGACTGATTTCTGCAAAATTTGTAACAAATCTCCTTAGAAAATTTACCTGCCCAAAGAAAGACTGTATTCCTTTAACATTTCTACGGGGTGAAAGCCTATCTATAGCCATAACCCTTTTAGGATCAATTCTCACTCCATCCTTGGACACAATATGTCCTAAGAGCTTGTCTTCCACAACACTAAAAGAACACTTCTTTGGATTCAAAGAAATCCCATACTCCAAAGCCCTAATAAAAATCTTCTCAAGATGCTCACAATGTTGACTTTCCTTATCTGAATATGCTATGAGATCATCCTGATATACCACTAGAAATTTTTTTATGAAGTCTGCAAAGGCCACATCCATAGCTCTCTGAAAAGTAGCTCCTGCATTTTTCAAACCAAAAGGCATTCTAATATAAACATATGTTCCCCAAGGGGTAGTGAATGCAGTCTTGAACTGTTCTGACTCCTTGACCATGACCTAATTATATCTAGAGAAACCATCCATCATGGACATTAACTCTGATCCAATAACCTTCTACAACATGTTCTCCATATTAGCCAAGCCATAATTGTCCTTTAAAGAATTGACATTCAAGTCCCTAAAATCAACACATAACCTAATGTCACCATTCTTTTTTCTGACTAGAACCAAGTTTGATACCCAAGTAGAATGTCTAATAGGCTTGATGATGCCAGCATCCATCATCCTTTTGAGTTCATATTGCATTTTTGGTGCCAAGGTAGGGTTCACAGGCCTTAATTTTAGCCTAAAATTTTTATTACCTTCTTTCAATGGTATTTCATGCTGGAATAGATCTTCTCTATAGGCTTTCAAATCATCATAAGACCATGCAAAGACATGTCCAAACTTTTTGAGAAGATCAATCAGATTATTCCTAGTTCTTTGGGATAAACATTTACCTATATAAACATTTTTAGGTATTTGACTTGTTCCTAAATTTATTTCCTCCAAATCACTCATCTTATAAAAAAATTTAGGAAAACAAGTCCTTTCTTTATCATCAAATGCCTTCTCAAGAGCAACCAAACCCCTTGGGATCCTAGTTGACTTTAGTTGCAAAACTTCTTTCCCAAGAACATTTTCTTTTCCATCTTTGATGTCAACATAAGTGCTAAAATCCATCTCCTGACCATCAAAATGAGAATCACACTGCAAAAACCTTAGTATATCCTGATCATCAAAAAATACCTACCAATTCTCAACATTGTCTGGGATAGAAGGCCTAGACTTACACTCAATTTTGGATATCCCCACAAAGGTAATATCCTTTGGCCTTAGTGCTATGTTTGCCAATAAGTCAGCCATCTTGTTTTGGCTTCTATCCACCCAATCAATACCAAAGGCATCGAAACCTTCAATTTCATCCCAAACAACATTTCTATATTGTTTTAGCCTTTGATTCTTTGATGCATACTTTGATCTAATCTAAGAGATTACTAACTCATAATCACCAATCACCCTAAGATTTTTGATTCCATGTTTTGATGCTTGTCTCAAACCAATCAGTAGAGCCTCATATTCAGCAACATTATTTGTGCAAAGGAACAAGAGAGTGAAAGAAAACTTGAAAGTCCTACCACTTGGGGATATTAATAGCACTCCTACTCTAGCACCTTCCTTTGAACTTGCTCCATCAAAATACAAGGTCCATAAGACATTACCTTATGCCATGTTATTTTCATCATCAGCCAAAAGGACAGGCTTGACCTTTTCTTGCACTTCTCTCTCCTGAACTTGGAAAGAGCTAATGTTAGTGTCAACAAAACAATTCATATTGTCATCTTCATCCTCCTCAATCATATGTGGAGTTCTAGCTTCCCTTGAAACTTTCACACTTTCTCCTTCAATGCTAAAAGTAGCGAACGACAAGTCACATTGAATACTTCATCCCATAGAAGCACTCCATTTTCTAGATAATAGCATTCCATACTAAGGAGGAATGTCAACTACAAAAACACTCATAGTTAGTTGTTTGTCAGGAAATGCTGCTAATTTATAAGGCAAAGCCTTAATGGTGTTGGAGCTTTTCCTTGTAGGACCAAACTTGAATCAATAGATGGGCTTGATTCTCAAGGTAGGCACTCAAGTTTGACAAGAAAATAGTCCAATTGATGAGAATTGAAAGGAATCCTCCTTCTTCTTTGAGCTCCACATCACTCAGGTGGCTATTGCCTTTTATGCACACTCAAGACACCTCATGATAAACAATAGGCTTGCAGATACATTATTGTGGAATAGTCTTCAAACCCTTGTAGGTATCTTGTACCTCAATGAAACCAAGATCTCATGCAATAGCCCTACTTGTAGAGAGTGAGTATGAAAACTAGAGACCTATCCTAACAACATGAAAGGGAAAGGGTAGAACTGAATGTAAATGATTTTGTGATGGGTTTTAAAGGACCCCTGAGATACCCTAAGTACCTCATAGACCAGTGCCTTATCCATTGGGCCACAAAGTCAAATACCCTATTGCAATAGACAACTATGAAACAAGAAAGCAATAAATTCAATGTGTTGACACCTAACATTAATCACACACCATGACCAAACCTCACTTCAACAACCCACCTGTGTATTCAAGTATGTTATTACCCATCCAAAGGCTTTTAACCCTCCCCTTAGAAGAGACCTATAAATAGATAATACATTAACCAACATTTACTAGAAGACAAGCATGACATATCTTTGAGACCTCAGCTCATACATACATGAAAACTAATCCTAAACCAGTTATCTCTACAAAGACAACTTCACTTGAAAACACATAGGAAATGCAAATAGAAAAATCAAACACCCTTGATGTATGATTAATGAATTCAGAATTCAAATGGAGATAGCTTGGTAATAGTAAGAATAAATTGAGTCCTCATACATAAGACAAATCAATTACAATATGTATTATATTCTCTGAAACAACAAAGGAAGAAGGAACACACTATATGCAGAGAGAAGGAGAAAATCTGCAGGACAAAACCTTTCTTGGAACCAATTCTCCCAAAATTTACAGAAGATGGAACACTTACAAAATCAAAGCTTCAACTATTTATACCACTAGCTGCCTTGGAATGCCAAAAGAATTTACGATGCAACAAGATTTAGATAGCTAGGGTTAGGGTTTCAACTACCCAACCAATCAAAATTTACAACAAAAATTATTGCGGGGGCAGGAAACGAAGCAATATCAGAGAAATAGATCTAGA
Organism: Chamaecyparis obtusa; assembly: GCA_027943335.1. Classification (NCBI taxonomy): domain Eukaryota; kingdom Viridiplantae; phylum Streptophyta; class Pinopsida; order Cupressales; family Cupressaceae; genus Chamaecyparis; species Chamaecyparis obtusa. The sequence continues at coordinate 21,712 of BSBK01014470.1, forward strand.
AAGATCCGCAATCATGAAAATCTATGAGATCAGGACAGAGAACCAAGAAATTTTCCATAAAAAATTAGTCTATCCAGCCACCTACAGCACAAAACCATCCCTCGTAGTACAATGAAACATCTGGCAATAATTGATCATGGCAACCTGGACCACACTGTAAAAACAAGCACCACCAAACAAATCAAATCTAGTCATGAAAGCAATTAAAATCAGTCCTTTTTATCGCTGGAAACCCTCTGCAAATTTGAAATTGAAAAACAACGGTCATTTCCAAGCACCTGCAACATATCAGTGATCAAAATTTGAATCTAAGCCAACTTTAAGTCCTGTCTGTTAGATCTTCCTTTTTGCAGGCTTTATGTCCCTAACCCATCCAAATACCTCAGGTTAACTCCTAGCGACTACACGACAAGGCATTTTCCTATTTGCGTAATGAAAAATTTAACCCACCTTTAACTCTGTGACTTAGCAAACAAAGGAAAATCTAACCTTGGTCCCTTATTCTGCAAATATGCGACTATAGGGAAACTCCAAGTCACAGAATACATTACTTAACCCATGTTAGATCAAACGATTCAGTGAATGACTGCTTTCGCTAAATCATGAAGTCCCTTCTTAACCTCAGGTTACTCTTTATGAACTAGTGAATACATAAGAAATTTGAGGGCCCACTGATTATCTATCAAATTAGCAACCAAAGACTTTTCGCCAATTCGTTGAAAGACTTGGAACACTACTACTTTATCTAGAGATTCTGTGAACATGCATTCGCTGAATCACTAAAAGATTTAGAACCCTACCATAATACTCTGCAAACAAGCAAACACTGCAAACATTTATCAGGACCACCAAAGATTTAACCGCTCCACCAGAACCTTAGACCAGAAACTGGGCCTGCCTTAAATGAGATCAACGGTTGTCTCATCTTCACATAGACCTCCAAGATTCTTCCAGATCATGAGACAATCATGGGATGAAGAATATTACCCTACTTTGACAAGCCCTTGACACTAAAAGAGATCAATATCTATCTTAAGTTCACATGTTTGAGAAAAAACCCATCAGATTAGACACTGACTGTTGATACTTTGCAAGTGTCAAAACCCACTGAACCTCAAAAAACCTAGCCCCACTGACAACTTGCCTAGTCACACAAAGTGGACCAATCAGATAGCGACAAATCAGCACACCATGGCACACAAACCCCATCTAGCAATTGGACCCACCTTTATATTGCCGCTTGAGAATAAAGTAACATCGAGAGTTGGGGTAAGATCTCAAAGCTCTAACAAATCTCATGAGAACTTACACCAATCATTGATCAACTAACAATGTTAGGACCCTCTAACAAACTTGAAAAACTAGGTCCCACTGACAACTGCCACTGCATTAATACATGGACCAATCACAGATTGCCATTTGTGCATATGTGTCACCTTGGACCCATAGTCTGAAGCATCGAGTCATAAAGAGAATCAACAGTCATTTCCACATCGCATAGCTCTGACAAATCCTTTGTGCTTTAATGACAACTGTCAGAGAGACTGGATCGGGAAAAATCAACCCAAAACATAGGAAATATTAATGCACTGACTTAGAAAAAAATAAAGCACCACCGGGCTCCAAACTTAGGAAAATCGGTAAATATTAAAAGGGGCCCAAAAACCTTTAGTCGCAAGATCGCATGACATGAAAAAGGTTCACGTGATCATGCGACAAAGGGTAAACAATTTAGCACATGCTTTTAAGAGTTTTAAGTGGCTTGAATAAAGTAACACAAAATTAGAACAAGGCCAGGGTATTTTAGGGATTTCTCACACCAACGGCTAGTTTTATGAATATTTGCAAGGGTTTCTAGGCCAAACACTAGGAAAAACACTACATAGACCAAGGTGAAAATGCTACATCCATGAAAACTTTTCAGGGTGCTAATAGTGGCTTTGTTTGGGGATGTATGCCTCTTGCAGGCATAGCAAGGATTCAGATCACTAGGAGAGCAGACCACCCACAGGACAAAACATAGGGACCTCAAAAATTGGCAACCAAACTATAGAAATAGGAAGGGAAACACACAATAGGAAAGGCAAATATTTACAGAGATCTATAAAATTTTACAATTTTACTTGGTAGCCCCAGGCCACCAAAAGAAAACCAGTGACCCTCCTGAATCAAAAATCTAATTTTCATCTACATACGTGACCAACCACCTGAAATTATCCTGATTACCCTGTTGCCAACATATGTGAATATTCTTGGGCTGAAAAATAAAGCCATAATGATCACTGCCCCTATTCTTCTAGTCATAATCATTACATTCATAATCCAAGAAGTAAGGAACATCATTTACTTCCTTTTGATAACTCGAAACAAAAAATTGATCTAGTAGTGCATCAGAAAATAAAGCATGTTGAGCATTATGCACTATTACAAAAATGCCTAGCTAAGAAGGACTTGAATCTTTAGATTTATCTTCATGAATTGCCTCAACCAGTGAGCAACTTGGTTCCTCCCTGATATCTTCATGAACTAGATCATGAACCAAGTGAAGGTCTTCATCAAAAATTTTGTGACAGGGGAACAACTGATCTACATCATCATTTTCACCAAAAGAAATTCTATCCCAACTATTGAAGACCAAGTCCTCAACACTGTCACCATCACTGCCATATTTAGCAAAAGAAGGAAAGGGGTTTGAATAAAAAATTTGTTCATCAATAGAATTCTTATGACAGGAAAACACACTGCCATGACCTTCAACTTCTTCTTCTACAGAGTCACCACAAGAGGGGATCTTTGGTGAAAATGGAACATCATAATCACTTTGAACACTGGCCTCATTATCAGTGTCAAAGTATAGATCATAGGGGAGCTGCAAATCAAAGTCCAAAATAGGGGCATACCTCTGCAATTCTTTAGCCAAAAGTGTTGAAATATTTTCACTACTCAATGGACTTTGGGCCTTGATATCATCTTCCTCAGCTTCACCCTTCTTGCTACAAACACCATCCCTACAAGGAACAAGGATATATATCTCTAACCTTAGATCATCTTGTGTGAAGTAATCAATGTAGGAATCAGCATTTGCATCATATCCAATATTCTGCCCTTCACACAAAACATCATCAAATCGAGACAAGAGGCAAGAATCCTGATATTGGAAAGAAGGAAAATCTGTAGACAAAATGGAAATATTATCAACCTCAGATCCATCTTCAACACTCTCATATGCACTGACCTCAAAATCAGCCTCATAGTCAACACTTTCGGCATAATGAGAATCAACATCAGAACTATTGGTTTCCTCATGATCAACATAAAGAGAAGCCAATGCCCTCAACCTCCTATCCCCCATTAACTACTAGTTCTCATCTTTTAAGGACATAACCCCAAGTGCATCCTCAAGCCCAAGGTTGTCATCACTAAGTATCCAATCTCTGACACATATATAATTCTCTTCCCACAATGCATTTGACCAATTAGTTGACTCATGAAATCAAAGACCCAAGAATAAACCAATGAACTCAGATTCTAAAAACTCAACATCATCAAGAAACTTATTATATACATCCAAAAATCTATCATAAAAAAGAGATATGGATAGATCCTTTCTACATCCTACTTTCAATCTCAGCAATGACATGGAATCCCTAAGGATGCCCTGCTCAAGGAAAGCAAGCTCCTCATCAAGCTTACCCATGAAACTTAATGCAATACTTCCATACAATTTTGCAGAGATGCAACTGAAAACTTGAAGTATGCAAACCTCTACTCACACCTTATCCTTTTCTTAGTGCTTGATCACTTAATAAGGAAACATCTAGACCTTGAAAAGTACCTGAGAGTTTTGTAGCAGAAGACTTTGTTGACTAGAAGGTAGGTTAGTTCTATAGCTCACCCTGAAGCTCCATCAGATTCTTTGCAATGTAGAGTCACCACCTCCTTGGAGAGGAAAATATGCTTGTTCTTGTTTCTTCTTCCAATCAACACAAAACTCCACCAATATTCATGCACTATTTATTAGAAGATGCACTAATCAAACAAAGAACTCAGAGTCGCCACTCAACACTTAGTGCGAAGATTTTATAAGTGTGTTTTTTACTTTTGACTCTTTGATCTTTAGCCAAGACTCTGGGATGATCCAACCAAGCAGGAAAGCTTGTTGTCTTTTACTTCTTCCCCGACAAAGTCACCAATTTGTTGGAGCTTTTCCTTGCAGGACCAAACTTGAATCAATAGATGGGCTTGATTCTTAGGGTAGGCACTCAATTTTTATAAGAAAATAGTCTAATTGATGAGGATTGAAAGGAATCCTCCTTCTTCTTTGAGCTCCACATCACCCGGGTGGGTATTGCCTTTTCTGCACACTCAAGACACCTCATGATAAATAATAGGCCCACAAATACATTATTATGGAATAGTCTTCAAACCCTTATAGGTATCATGTACCTCAATGAAACCAAGATCTCATGCAATAGCCCTACTTGCATAGAGTGAGTATGAAAACCAGAGACCTATCCCAACAACATGAAAGGGAAAGGGTAGAACTAAATGTAAATGATTTTTTGATGGGTTTGAAAGGACCCCTAAGATACCCTAAGTCCCTCATAGACCAATGCCTTATCCATTGGGCCACAAAGTAAAATACCCTATTGCAATAGATAGCTATGAAACAAAAAAGCAATAAATTCAATGAGTTGACGCCTAACATCAATCACACACCATGACCAAACCTCACTTCAACAACCCACCTGTGTATTCAAGTATGTTATTACCCATCCAAAGGCTTTTAACCCTCCACTTAGAAGAGAGCTATAAACAGATAATACATTAACCAACATTCACTGGAAGACAATCATGACATATCTTTGACACCTCAGCTCATACATACATGAAAACTAATCCTAAACCAGTTATCTCTGTGAAGACAACTCCACTTGCAAACACATAGGAAATGCAAATAGAAAAATCAAACACCCTTGATGTATGATTAATGAATTTAGAATTCAAATGGAGATAGCTTGGTAATAGTAAGAATAAATTGAGTCCTCATACATAAGACAAATCAATTACAATATGTATTATATTCTCTAAAACAAAAAAGGAAGAAAAAACACCCTATATGCAGAGAGAAGGAGAAAATTTGTAGACAAAACCTTTCTTGGAACCAATTCTCCCAAAATTTGCAGAAGAAGGAACCCTTACAAAATCAAAGCTTCAACCATTTAAATACCACTAGCTACCTTGGAATCCCAAAATAATTTAGGATGCAACAAGCTTCAGACAGCTAGGGTTAGGGTTTCAACTACCCAACCAATCAAAATTTACAACAAAAATTACTACAAGGGCAGGAAACCAAGCAATCTTGGAGAAACAAATCTAGAAAGATCCGCAATCATGAAAATCTGTGAGAACAGGACAGAGAATGAAGAAATTTTCCATAAAAAATTAGTTTGTCCAACCACCTGTAGCACAAAACCATCCCTCGTACTACAACAAAACATCCTATAGCAATTGATCATGGCAACCTAGACCACACTATAACAGCAAGCGCCACCAAAAAAATAAAATCCAACCATGAAAGAAATTAAAATCAATCCTTTCTATCACTAGAAACCCTCTATAAATTTGAATTTGAAAAACAACGGTCATGTCCAAGCGCCTGCAACATATCAGTGGTCAAAATTTGAACCTGAGCCAACTTTAAGTCCTGGCCGTTTGATCTTCCTTTTCGTGGGCTTTATGTCCCTAACCCATCCAGATACCTCAGGTTAACTCCTAGTGACTACGCGACAAGGCATTTTCCTATTCGCACAATGAAAACCTTAACCCGCCTTTAACTCCATGACTTAGAAAACAAAGGAAAATCTAACCTCGGTCCCTTATTCAGTAAATACGCGACTGCAGAGAAACTCCAAGTCACATAATACATTTCTTAACCCATGTTAGATCAAATGATTTAGCGAATGACTACTTTCACTGAATCATGAAGTCCCTTCGTAACCTTAGGTTACTCTTTGTGAACTGGGGAATACATAAGAAATTTGAAGGCCCACTGATTATCTACCGAATTAGCGACCAAAGACTTTTCGCCAATTCACTGAAAGACTTGAAACACTGCTACTTTATCTAGAGATTCAACAAATAGGAACTCATTTAATCGCTAAAAGATTTATAACCCTACCATAATACCCTGTGAACAAGTGAACACTACAAATATTTATCGGGATCACAAAAGATTTAACCGCTCTGCGAAAACCTTAGACCAGAAACTGCGCCCACCTTAAATGAGATCAATGGTTGTCTCATCTTCACATAGACCTCCAAGATTCTTCAAGATCATGATACAATCATCGTATGAAGAATCTTACCCTACTCTGATAACCCCCTGACACTGAAAGAGATCAATGACTGTCTTAAGTTTGCATGTGTCAAAAAAAACCCATCAGATTACATGTCGACCGTCGATGCTTTGCAAGTGTTAGAACCCACTGAACCTTGAAAAACTTGGCCCCATTGACAACATGCCTAGTCACACAACATGGATCAATCAGATAGAAAAAAATTATCACACTATGACACATAAAAACCATCTGGTAATCGGACCCACCTTTATACTGCCGCCTAAGAATAAAGTAACATCGACAGCTGGTGTAAGATCTCAAAGCTCTGACAAATCTCATGAGAACTTATGCCAATCATTGATCAACTGACAATGTTAGGACCCTCTGACAAACTCAAAAACCAAGTCCCACTAACAATTGTGACCACATTAATACATGGACCAATCACAAATCACCATTTGTGCATATGTGTCACCTTGGACCCACATTCTGAAGTGCCGAGTCATAAAGAGAATCAATAGCCGTCTCAACATCACATAGCTCTGACAAATCCTTTGCGCTTTAACGACAACCATCAGATTGAAAATCTGTTAGAGAGACTGGGCCGGGAAAAATCAAGCTGAAACATAGGAAATATTAAGGCACCGACTTAGAAAAAACATAAAGCACCGTTGGGCTCCAAACTTAGGAAAAAATAACCTGGGAGACTTAGGAAAATTGGTAACTATTAAAAGGGGCTGGAAAACCTTTAGTCGCAAGATCACATGACATGAAACAGCTTCACCTGATCATGCGACAAAGGGTAAACAATTTAGCACATGCTTTTAAAAGTTTTAATGTGCCTAAATAAAGTAACACAAAATTAGAACAAGGCTGGGATATTTTAGGGCTTTGTCACACCAACAACTAGTTTTATGAATATTTGCAAGGGTTTCTAGGCCAGTGACCTTGGAAAACACTGTAGAGACCAGGGGGAAAATGCTACAGCCATGAAAACTTTTCAGGGTGCTAACAAATGGTACCAATAACTGGTACTTCTCTTGAGTCCATAGCTTGGCATCTCCCATGAGGTGTATCAACCTTTAGCCCTAATGACTTCATGATTTCTGCAAGCATGATAGTGTTTGATGCTCTAGAATCAATCATGCAATTCTTTAATAATTTTCCATTTATCATAAGAGACAAGAAAAAAGGATCAACTGTCCCTGATGCACCTTTACAACATTTGCATTCAAAAATATCTGAGGGATCTTAGAGACAATTTCCTCATTGTTACTGTTAGGTGTGTCATCTAAAGAAGCTACATGCTTATCACCTCTATTCATTTCTTGGACCTTTATTGAAGAAGCGCCATTTACCCAATCCAAGGCCTTGACCTTGTGCTCTTCTATTCTCATAATTTCCAAAAGTGGGACTTTGACAGTTATTTGTGAAAGCAATTTAGTCATATCAATGGGAACATATGTATGGTTACCCATGTCATCCTTAATCATAGTGCCATCTTTATCTTCTATTTTGATAGTCAAGTCAGATTTACCTTTTTGTAGAAACTCATCATCCTTCTGAGGTATGGGAACAACTAATTTTGATGTCTTTACTTTACCTTGAGGTATTGTAGCAGGTCCCGTCTTCTTTTTTACTTTAACCTTATTGACAACACCAACATCTTTCTCCTTTTCCTCATGTTGTTGTGTACTCTTTTATGATTTCTTGATAAACATGCTACCTGGTTTACCATTTGTGCTTCCAACTATCCTGTTTCTCAAATTGTAATTGCTCCTAGCTTGAGTGACTATGTCTGCAGTGATTTGAGCAATTTCCTCATTAGAGTGTCTCCTTAAGGAAACATGTTCCTCACACTTCACTGTACCACATCCAACATCATCAAATTATTCTTCCTCATTATCAGTAGATTCAACCTCATCCCATGCATGTGAAGAAGTCATTGCACAACCATTCTGATCATATTGCTTATCCTATTCTTGGTTCCCAGATAAATATAGAGCAATAACACAATGTTCTAGACTATGAGGAGATTGACAAGCAGTACACCATGGGATATCATCATTCATGTTAACTAAATTTCTTTGCAAAGGATTAGGAATCCTATCATAAGGCCTATCCCTTTTAACTAGAAAAATGGGCTTGCCATCCTTCCACTTTGTATTGTATGGGTAATTCTACATTCTTGGTTGCCTGCTAAAATTACTTGAAACATGCCAGCCATTTTTTGTAACCCTATTGTTTCTTTTTTCATCAGGCTTTAGATCCTCTAAAGTACATAGAATCTACTTTAGATTATCCTCCTCCTTTGGCTTAGAATTAGCAGACCTTCCCATCTCTTTCTTATTTTGCACTTGAGGCCTATAATCATCTCTTCTTCCTAATTTTCCTGATATTCTTCTATTACTTTCTATGTTGATAGCCAACTTGTAAGCCTCCCCAAGATTTCTATGGTTCTTATCCCTTAAAAGGTAACCCATCTTTGCATAAAAATCATTTAAGTATGTCACAAGACACACCCTACTGTCTAATCTGATAACTTGCAGGAGCCTATGCATAGCCTTTTGGAATCTTATATTAAATTCAAGGACCTCTTCATTCTGATTTTTCTTTCTGTTATTGAATTCATTCAAAATAAAACCCTCATTTGTTTTATCTCCATAATGCTCCTTGAAACAATTCTTAAATTCATTCCAAGATCCTATACTAGCATGGGGCAATCCTCTAAACCAGTCCCTAGCATCTTCGGTTAGATATTGCACAAATAACTTCATTACAACATCATCAGGTTCAACATTATAATCATCTATCACATCCATAAAATTTTTTAGATGTTATTCACATGTGATGACATTGTTCCCAGCAAACTTTGGGAGCTTCTTTCTAATTTCATTAGGAATTACATTAGGATAACTAGGAATACCAAAAAAGATAAGTTGTTTGTACCTTTCATGAACAGGAACTCCCTAAGGTGGGTCCATTCCTTGAGATGTATATGTCCTTGTGTTTGAACCTGCGGGAATTTTAGCAGCAATCGGAATGCCATTTGTTTGGGCTGCAATGTTACCATGATTTCCACCTTGCCCCAAAAAGGAAGCAACAACATTTGAAGGTCCTGAGGTATGCTTGAGAAAATCAATCTTCTTCCTTATTTCTGCAGCAGTGGCCTCTAATTTTGCCTTCTCTAATTCTTTATCTAATATTTCTTTTTCCTTTCTAGCCTTCTCAAGGTCTACGTCTAATCTCAACCCTTTCTCTAATGGGTTTTCCACATGAACTTGTTCATTGATTTGAACTCCAACAACCTTTTGTTTGCCTTTATCTCTAGGCCTAGTTATCTCATGTGTTCTCTGTACAATAGGCTATTCCTATGCTCTTTCAGGCTCTGGGACAAAATTAATTGCCTCCAAATCTAACAACTACCTCTTTAGCTGATCAGCCCTTATCATTGCTTATCTTATTTTGTCTTCTTTATCCTTTTCTCTTTGTTGTCTAATAGCAACCTATTCTTGAACTCTTCTTTCCAACTCATAGAGCTCTTCAAAGATTTCTTTTGAATCTAGGAGAGTAGTCTCAGATTCATCATCTCCCACTTGAAATTCATCCTCATACTGGTTCAATCCCAAATCAATAGCCTCTTCATATTCTAAAATATTTTCTTCTTGACTAGGCTTGGTTTGAGTTTCTTGTCTTGTATCCTTTTTATTTTTCCAAGTATGAGAAACATTTCTTTTCTTCTTTCCTCCCCTTGTTTGACTAGGCCTAGAAGTTCTTGGAAAACCTTCTTCCATTCTACCTTCAGGATGCTTCTTTCTCTGAGACCTAGTACCTCTATAACTCATTTTATAAATAATCCACTAACTAGCACTGCTGCAGAGATGTTTGAGTCACCACCCAAAAATATTGGAAATCTTACAATACTATTTCCTCACTAAAAAAATATCCAAATGAGCCTGACAAGACAAGGGACAAGAATAACCGTGTTTCTTCCAATGATGACCTACTGGTTATTATAGAATTGTGCAACATTTCCCCAAGAAAGTTGCCATCTTGTTGGTGTTCAAAATGGACGCTTATGCTCTTAGGTTGCCAATATACCCTTAGTTTGATTTTAGGATTGGTTAGTTCCAAAATGTATATGGATCTTAGGGTAACTGGACCAACTATAGGGACAAGACTTCCCACTTCACTTTTGGCTCTGCAAAACCAAGGCGGGTGCACCTAACCCAGTGAAAACTATACTTTGCACACCAAAGACTGGGTCTTAACAACAGATTGATAGTAAAAATGTACTAAATGCTAACCTCACATTCATTGACTCACCATTACTATTGGGTAACACAACCATACAACCAAAGACCTAAAGCTTACAAAGGTTATTGATTCTAAGATTTGGAATGTAATAACTTCAACAAGTGTATGTTGACAAGAGGAATACTCATTTACGCTAGTGCCTCCTCCATTGGGCAAGATCTCTTAGACACAAAGACACACAAATTTAAGAATACCTAAGAATTCATAGCCATAAATACATTTATCCTAATCTTTACTACTTACAAAAATCCTTACATAGACAAGGGAAAACTTATATCTCATTTAGACCATTGTTTAATTGAATCCTAGATCAGAACTCAAGAATGAAGATACATACATAAAAACCATATGTAATGAGCTAGAAAACTCAAAGCTTACTTGACTTGACACAAAGGAGAGATAAGAATCAGATATTTGTATTAAGTATGATGAATTCCTTCTGTGTATACAATGAATCACAAGGCACCCTGCTTGCAAACTACAGCTTAGACCTGCAACTTTCTTCTTTCATTAACAAACACTGAATAAAAAATTATTACAAAACCTTGGGACCAGAAACTAGGGACTGTTTCTAAACTTTGGAACTGGAATGCCTACAAAATAAAAAATTCAACACTAAATACCACTAGTTATCTTGGAATCCCCAACAAGTTAGGACGCAACAAGCTATAGATAACCAAGGTAAGGGTTAGGGTTTCCACCCACCAAAACAATTCAAACATATCAGAAATTAATGCACTAGAGGGAAAACCAAGCAACCCTAAGAAATCAGATCTAAAATTCAATCTTCACTTATGGTAATTCTTCTAGAACTGTATTGAAGATCATGAAATTCTTGCAAATTCATCTGATTTGACCCCTGCAACATGCCTCAAGCAAGTAAACCTATCCCCTCATGGTACAAAAACTCTTTTGCAAGTAATCACGGACTCACTAGACCACACCACAACAACTGCAAATCATTTCTATTAAGCTCAACCATCGAAACATTCAATTCTGGTCCTTTCTATCACTGGAAAGCATTCAAATTTTCAAATCTACAAAGAATGGCTACTTTATGGTGCTTATTGATGTATCAACAACCCATATTCAAATCTGATCTTGGTTTATATCATGACCGTTAGATGCATTTCCTTTTCCCGGGTTATTTTTTTTACTTTATAAGAATCTGGTGAATACGTGACTGAGAAAAAACTTTGCCCATTCATGAGAACTTTGAGACCACCACTAAATTATTTGGCTATTACACAAACACTATTTGCTAAATTGCTAAGTCTTTAGACACTTCGCCAAAACATCACGTGAACCAGCAAACAAAGCAAGCATTTGTCAGAACCACTAGAAATTTATCTAAACCACCAAAAAGATTGAGAAAAATTTACTGGGCCCGCATCAAGAAGATTGACCATTGTCTCATCTTTGCATAGACCTCCAAGATTCCTTTAGATCATAAGACAACTATCGGATGAAGAATCTTACCTTGCTCTGACAACCTTCTGACACTAAAAGAGATCAATGTCTATCTTAAGTTCACATGTGTCAAAAAAAACCCATCAGATCACACACTGACCATCGATGCTATGCAAGTTTCAAAACCCACTGAACCTCAAAAAACTTGGCCCCACTAACATGTCCAGTCACACAATGTGGACCAATCAGATAACAACAAATCAACACACCTGGCATGTGGACCTGTTGCAATTTATCCCATCTGAAAAAGGTAGAATTGATGGTCGATGTAAGATCTTAAACCTTTGACACATCCCATAAGATCATACACCCGTTGTTGATTGACTGATAATGTCAGGACCCTCTGACAAACTTAGAAACTAGGTCCCACTAACAACTACCACCACATTAATACATGGACCAATCATAGACCACCATTTGTACCTATGTGTCACCACAGACCCATAGTCTGAAACGCTGTGTCACAAAGAGAATCAATGGTTGTCATAAGATCGCAAGCCTCTGACAAAACCCTTGCAAACTTATGACAACCCTAGGATTAAGATGGTATCAGAGAGCCTGGGCCTAGGAAACATCAAACTGAAAACATAGGAAATATTAAGGCACTGACTTAGGAAAAATTAAAGTACCACTGGGCTTGCAGACTTAGGAAAAAATTAACCTGGAGACTTAGGAAAATTGGTAATTATTAAAAGGGGCCCGAAAATAAAACCTTTAGTCACAAGATCGCATAACATGAAAAAGGTTCATGCGATCATGTGACAAAGAGGTTAACAATTTAGCACATGGGTTTTATAATTTTAAGTGGCCTGAATAAAGTAACACAAAATTAGAACAAGGCCAGGGCATTTTTAGGGCTTTTTCACTCCAATGGCTAGTTTTTCAAAAATTTCATCTAGGGTTTGAGCCAGAGACCTAAAAACAACTGCAGAGACTGGCAGAAAAATGCTAGAGCCATGAAAAATTTTACAGGTGCTAATAGGGTACTTATTATAATTGTGGAGAGGAAGGACACCGTTCTTTTGAGTGTACACAAAAGAAGGTTGATTGATGAACTATTGTGGTGAATGAGAACATTCTAAATGAACCTAAATCTGAGTACTTGCTGCTTCGGTGAACATTGCTCGGTACAAAGGAGGAACCTTGTTAGAGGAGTAACTTGTTTAGGACCCAATGCAAGTATGGAGGTAAACTCTGTGATGTTATTATTGATAGTTGTAGTACTGATAACCTTGTTTCTGAGGATATGGTTTAGAGACTTGGGTTGAATAGAATGAAGCATCCTTGTCCTTATAGGATTATATGGTTACAAGATGTTCATGCTCTAGAAGTAAGAGAACAATGCTTTATTGATGTTCAGATTGGCCAGTACAAGGATCTTGTGCTATGTGATGTTGTGAAGATGAATACTTGTGATATATTACTTAGTAGACCTTGGTAGGAGAAGCCTGAGTATTGGTAGCCAAGTTGAGATTGTGGATCCAGAGAAAATGAATGATCATTTTGGAGAACCAACTTGTGTGTTTTCAAGAAAAGACTTGAAGAGATAGAGAAAGCTGAAGTGGAAGAGTATGCACGCTGAAAAGGTGGAGGAATTGTATGTGAAGAAATAGTTCAGGATTTATGTGTTGAATCCTAAAAGATGTTCTTCTCACATATGAACATCTTTCGGAACCTAGGGTGTGTGATGTAGGGGCATCCAAGGTTGAAGGTTGGGGCATTCTTTTTCCTCGATGAAACTGCATGGGGTGTTTGTATTTTGGCCGGTGTTACTTGGTTGCAGCCTTGACCGATGACCTCGGTCATTGAAGGAAGCTCAGCCACTAAAGGAACTCAGTTGTCTCTGGTGCTTGGTGAAAGTGTTACTTGGTCATGCCTGTGGTGCTCAGTCAACACTGGTGTTCGGTGATGCCTAGCTTTCTCAGTTAATTAACTGTTGCTCTGTAGTTCTGGTTTACCAACTAGAGTTTGGTGTGATTTGTTGGGCCGACTTGGTGCATTTATTGTTGGTAGCTATTTTTATAGGCTGACATGTTGGATTAAATGTTTGTAAGGCTATTTTGATGCTGACTTGTACTGAATTTAATATTTGTTGGGGGGAGTTAATGGTTTCATCCAACTAACTTGTTGCTGATGATTAGTATTTAAGGGGTGTTTGGGTAGATGTTTAGGGAAGGATAAAGGGGAAGATATCAGTTCATGACTTGAAGGCTTAGAGAATTAGATTTGAGGTTTTGAAAGCTGGAGTTGGTGAAGTTGTGGAAAGGATCTTGCATGATCTTGCAAATCAGATTATTAACTGATAGTTGTTTGTAGTTGTAGAGCTAGTGGTTCGCACACTTGGAGACAAGGAGATTGCTTGAAGGCTTGCAAGCTCAACTTTAGATCTTCCTTAGGGTTTCCATCAGCTTTTCATTTTCTTCAAAGCTGAACTAGCTAAGATTTTATTAGATCTATTGTGATCTTGCAAAATTGTTTCTGATTGTAATTGGCCCTAACCCAAAAGGCCTTATAGCTAGGCATGTTAATGAAAATCAGAGTTAAACAATTACTTTGTTATTGTGTTGTTGAGTATCTCTCTATGTTTTTTTGTTGGCTACAAAGTTTGGACTTTCCTTAATTGGATCCACCATCCTTGAAGCATCATATCTCTTAACACTATCAAGCAAAATTTCATAGTTTCTAGAATATTGCTATATTATGGAAAGATAAATATCATATTTGCTTGGCCAAAAAATGGTATCAAAAACCCATAGCAATGGACTACCTATTTCATGATTGGACACTCTAAATGGTTTCTAAATGAATTATTCAGTCTCATTTAATTATCGACTAGGGACATAAACTTGGAATGGTATTCACAAAGTATATGCTTCAAACTTTCTCACTCTTAAGACTATCCTACGAAATTCAAATTCTTATGCTTCAGGAAAAATATGGTAAAACTAGTAAATGAATTTACTCTAGCAAAGCATGTAATCATAGGTAGGAGTTACTCTAACCACCTATGCTGTAGGAATGGTCTACCAATTTTGTTATCAGTATCTGCAGGAACAACAAAGTTCTACCTTACTTAGAAATGAAGAGTAAAATGAATTTTACTCTAACAGAACAATTCACTCGTCAAGTGGGCCCCCTTGAATGAGTGAACATGATATACAATAATTATAAAAGATATAAACTTGAACTAAGAATTCTATTCATCCATAGAAAATAATTACACTTGATTGAAAATAGTATCACAATAGTTCTGTTATGAAAACCACTTCATTCAACTAACTCCTAAAGAGTTACAACAATCATTATTTGAAGGAAAATTATAACTACCTCCTAGATCTAAGATCACTCCATGAATGAGGATTAGTTACAAACTCATAAAGTTTCATAATAGAAACAACATTAAACATGAATAAATCTCCTAGGAATATAACATGTTGAGGGAACTAAATCCACGCTGGATGCAACAAAAAATAGTGATTAATTTTCCCCGCTTGTGAAGATCTTGCAATCCATGGTTGGCTTTGACTATTCTAGTGCCACTATGTCAGTTCTTCAATGCTTGTGGTAAACACCTGTAAAATAATCAATGCACATAGAACCTCCCATATACATATATATCCTTATAATTAATATTAGGAAAAATGTGTAAATTTCTAATTAACACTCTTGTAAGTCCTATGGCTACAAGAGGAAGAGTACCCAAAACATAGATTAGGAAAGGAAACATTCATTAGCATTTATAGATACTAAGCTATACTATTCCTATCCATGAATTCAACAAAATATCATGTCTTTAAACTATCCACATTTCTATTTCATGTCTTCACATATATATATAACAGATACATAAAAACCATAAGTTCATATGCTTGAAAACTATAAATTTATGTGTATGTGCAATTAATTGTCTAAAAAGAGGATAAAAAGTACTAAGAAAGATGGCCTTTTCAAAGCCCATCATTCCCCCCAACTACACTATTGCTGGTCCCCAACAACCATGAAATTCTAGATTTTGACATGAAGTCTCAAGTCACTAGTTATCTTTTCCCTAGGCTCATCATTAACATAATAAAAATACCCATGATTTTCTCTAAGCCTTTCCCATCGCTAGAATTCTATAGACATATCATGATTTTCCAAACTGTCAGTCATTTCTAGAAATGGCTGCAAGAGTACAGGAGGCTGAAACCTTAATAGAAACCAGTAATTATGCAGACTCCTTCCCAACATGATGTACCGTGGGACTCTCCTAGTGGCAATTTGGCTGAGTTGATTGCATAGATGTTGTCATTGTGGAAACATATGATCCACATGAAGATCGCAAAAGTCAGAGACCAAGTATGACAGAGTGCATTGCAAATTTGTCTAAGTGTGAGACAATCTTTTCACCAGTGCACCTGGACACAATTTTTGTTTGCGACATTGACTGGAGTAAGTTTAGTGCTTGTGCACTTGAACATAGACTCTATGGTTACTAATGATGACCCATATTAGAGCGCAAGTCAGTACGGCATGTACGGAAGAAGTTATGATAGTTTTACTGAAGACAGTATGAAGCCAATAGGATAAAATATGAAGGCAAATTTGGTAAAGAGTTAAGGGGTTATTTTGTTTATCAAAATAATTTCTTAACAATATAAAGGGATGACATCCTAGATGTTTACCCTTGGATAAAGTTATTTTCTAATATGCCAGTAGACAAAGTAAAGTTATTAGCCTTAATAACTTGTATAAATGTAATTGTAAAATATAAGAAAGATATGTGTAATATGCGAGATCTATGATGTATATGTAATAGTGATAGTGAAAGATCAGTGAAGAGATATTGATGAAAGAAGTATAAGGTTATGTACCTTGACCTCTTTTTGTAATCAGTGTATATTGTACATTACTTGTTTGGGCAATGGGCTCAGGTGGTAATCACATTTTGTACTACCAACTCCTAATAGGGTTGAGGCTTCTAACAAGGCCTATAGTCCCTTAATCAGGACTGATACACTATATGCTTGTAATAGACTTCTAATAGGGTCAACATCCTTAACAGGATACTTTTGATTAGTGGATCTTTGTGGGTACCATCCCCACCAAGGTTTTCCCTTGGCCAGGGTTTCCTCAAGAACAAATCATGTGTTATGAGTTCTTTAGTTTTATTGCTATGCATGTTGTTTAGCTTCTTATGTTATACATGTGTAAAGATAATCTATTATATCCATAATTGGGAAAAAGATAAAGTTTGTAGAATACTGATTCACCCCCCCTCTCAGTATTCCCTATTTCTAACAATTGGTATTAGAGCTTATTTACACGGAGAAGAATCATTCAAGGAAATCCTAGCAGCTTGAGTAAGATCTCTATGGATATGGATCGACTACAGAAGAATCTTGAAGAATCTCTTGAATAGATTGATATACTTACTGATGAAAGAGACACTCTAAAAGGGAAATATGATGATGCAAAGAACCTTATTGAAAAATTGAAAAACAAGTTGGAAGATCAAAAATTTGAAAAGGAATCTGAAGTTCTTATTGAAGATTGTGATCACAATTTAAAGGAAAATGAGATCCTTAAGCATGAACTAAAGATAGAAAATTTGAAGCTTAGCTTGAAAGATGGAAATAATAAGAATGAAGAAAATCTAAAATCTGAGAATGAAAGTCTAAAGACTGAGAATGAGGGACTGAAATCTAAACTTGGAAATATAACATCTGAACTTGAGAAAGTCAATTTGTAGTATGCTAAACTTGAAAAATACAACAAGATTGTCAAAGGTGAACTGACTCAATCCAAGCAGCAACTTGAAAGGCTATATTCAACTAGTGGGAAGATTGATGAATAGGCATCTTTTCAAAAACCATTCTATGATGAGACTGGTCTTGGATTTAAGACTCTTAAAAAAAATGATGAAAGCAAGGAACCAGATTTGAAAGTATCTAAAAGCATAGATGAGAAGAAGTCTGATGAGATCAAAAAATATAAAGATACACCTAAAGAAGAAGAATCATCAAAGAAAGAGGAATTACCCAAAGGTATGCAAAGAGAATTCAAAGGTAGATGTTTTTCTTGTAATACTATTGGTCATATTAAGAGAGGTTGCATAGGTAAGCAATTTAAACCTCTTAATGGTTATTGTTATAATTGTCATGGTTTTGGACATAGAGCTATTGAATGTAGAAAACCTAAGTTTATTGAGAATAACAAGAATAGTAGAATGTTTAGGAATACTAACAATGCAGATAAGAAACCTACTAAAGATATGAATAGAAGAAATGGAGTAATATGTTATAGATGCAACAAGGTTGGACACATTGCTAGAAACTGCAGATCATAGATTAATCCATCTAAACCAAGATATGGAAACAATGGAATTGTTTGTCAGATATGCAACAAGATTGGACATACAACAAGATTTTGTAGAATGAACAATGGAGTTTTTCATCCTAACCCTAACCCTAGAAATCATGAAAGAAGAAATGAACATGCAAGAAACAAACATAAAGGTTGTTGTAGCAATACAAATGAAGTGAAGTTTGTTAAAGACACAGATCAAGGAGACATACTCAACATTGTAGGTAATCTGAAAGGTGAAGTATCAAGTGGTAAGAATGAATCCTTACCTGACCTATCTCAAAGCACTTAATTGATGAAAATTATAGTAGATTAGGAACTTAGATTAGTGTAGGAGTAGATTTATGATGAATTGAGTCTTGTGTAGTTAATGCAAGGTAGTTTATGATGTTCTAGTGCTATGGTTAAGAGCACAAAAAAAATATTATGTTTTGTGAGATCACAAGAAGTTTTAAGTTTTGCAGGTTAGCAAAAACAACTTTTTGAAAAGAAGTGGCAAAAGAATTGAATGCGATGTTAGAAATAAGTGAGATTGAAGTAATAAAAGGTTATGATCGGTGTTATTTGATCATCAAAGAAAATAAAATTGTTAAGGAGATCAAAGAGCGGTGATTGGAAGCATTTTGCAATGATTTGGTGAAGGATTTGAGCGCCGAATCTATGCAAGCCCTATAATCATGAAATTGAGGTATTTTACTTGGTAGATCTTTGAATTGGTAAAAGGAATTTGAAGTAATCATGGATGTATCTTTAATTCACAATGTCAGAGACAAAAATAGACCTAGGATGAAGAAGGAACCAATAGAACCCTTGGTAGAAGACCCTTGTTTAGCTTTATCATCTGTACTAGATAGATTTTTGCATTTAGAGAATGTAAGAAGTTATCTTGGATGCAAGTTAGAAACCATCAGTGATAGTTATTTTACAAATAAGTATCAGAAGATTTACAACTCAGACATGTCATTAAAAGAAGGATATGATCATCTGAAAGACAATGAGAATGTTAAGTATGCATTCTAGTATGAGTTTGATAGTGAAGAATGCACTAAGATAATCCTTAGCAGAATTCATAATGGGAGGTTTTGGCTAGAAGATAAAGTAATAGACATTATAGCTGATTTGATTCATGAAGTCACGGGACTATCTAAATC
Source organism: Chamaecyparis obtusa (assembly GCA_027943335.1). NCBI lineage: Eukaryota > Viridiplantae > Streptophyta > Pinopsida > Cupressales > Cupressaceae > Chamaecyparis > Chamaecyparis obtusa. Next base: position 41,336 of record BSBK01014470.1, read on the forward strand.
CAGAGCTATTCCTTTAAATGAGAAGAACATGAGAAAAATAGTCATTGATAACACAGGTTCATCCTATAATGGTAGAGGAATTGTAATTATTAAGATCCAACAACATGATGTTAGATACTTATGCAAGATCCTAACAACTAAGTTTTGTGCAAATTCAAGAGAAGATGACATGGTAGATGGAATGGTACACATAGCTTATTTGATGTGTGTTGACAAAGTGCCAGTTGATATGTGTGAAATTATGAGAATTTAATTGTTTGAGAACTTGGCGAAGATTAAGAAGGAAAAGTATGCACAATTTAGATTTTCATCTTTGATCACTTACATGTTTTTTCACTTATTAAGGAGATTTCCTTACACCATTGCAAATGACTGGAATGATGGAAAAAATACAATGGAAAGGATCAATAAAGTGTATATGAGGCATGTTATTGACAAAGTAAATGAGAGTGCAATGTTGGTGATGAAGACTTTTTAGAACTTGGTAACTAGTAGATCAAGGATCCCACATTCTCTTGTCAAGAAATACAAAAATGAAGTATGTTTTATGGTTGATATTGACTTTACCTACATTGAAGTAGTAGAACCTAGAATTGAGTTCATAGACCCTCTTGGCTATGAAATATCTGAAACTGAGACAAAAGAATATATGAATAGGCTACTTAAGTGCAAGGTTGACACTCACAACAACATATTTGGAACTTTTGAAGAGAATTTCAACTCCGCAAAGACTATACTTGAGGAGAAACAATCTAAGAAAAGAGTTGAGAGAACTATTAAGAGAATACCAAAAGATTCAGGAATGACAGAGCAAGAATTCTTAGTGGAAAAGCAGACAACAGCAACAATCAGAGATATTGGATAGAAAGAGATTTTGTCTATACCTCCCTTGTCATCTAGTGCAGTACAATAGGAAGCTACACAAGTCAAAGTGAAAATAGAGGAACCTGAGTAGGAACAAGAAGCAAGGAGACCTACTAGATCCTCTTCCTCCACACCTAGCAATAGAGTGAAAGAAATTGCTACTGGACCAGGTAAGAGGCAAAAAACTTTGGTGCCACCAGTTCCTAGGAAAGTTGCAGAAATTCAAGATGATGACACTACTGTGAAGAAGAAAACATGGAAACCTAGAGTTGAGAGAGTGAATGAAGAGATTATAAAAGATAGAGACTTTACTAAGATGAATAAATACTATGACCTCTATGACTACTTAGAGAGATTGAATCTTTAAAATGTAGTGGTCAAGCACTTGATTCTGGCTAATAAGAAGTTTGACACTATTCAAGATAAGATACTTGATGACTTATTCAAGAAACTTTTTAATAGGAAGAAGAGAGCACAAGAGGAAGACAAATCTATCAGAGAGAATCTTGTGAAGAAACTATGTGATGTGAGAGATGATGAACATCTTAAAAAAAAATTGAAACCCCTTAGCACCCATTTAAGGACTAAAAGGAGAACCATTCAGATCATGGTAGGACAATATGAAGAAGTGAATACTGAGACATAACAAGCAATAGTTAAAGTTATGGCAGAAATTGTTCGAGAGACATCAGTTGTAGTAGAGCAAGAAGAAGCAAAACAAGAGGATATTCCCTCTCCATTAGCTATAAACATTGAAGAAGAATCTATGAATGTTGAAGGTACAAAGATTACCTTGGATACTGATGATAATGTATTCAAGAATCTAGAGAACATTGTTGACAATTCAACTCTTGATGAACTAGATAGAACTATAGAAGCAAAGCAGACCCAATATTTTGTTGAAGAACCTAAAGTGATAGAAGTAAAAGCACATGTACCCTCTAAATTAGAAATCAGTCTTACTCTTGAGATTGGAAAGAAGAAGAAAATTGGATCTTTGTTTGAGGATTTGGGAAAAGAAGTAGATGATGATGATCAGATGGAATTGATCACATCTTTGAAGAAAATCATTGGGAAGAATAAGAAAGTTAAAAGTCTAGAAGGATGTCTAAAGGACCTTACTAAAAAGTTACAAGGTGTTGTAACTACATAGATTGTAGAAGCAGACCCTCTGGAGAAAGCAAAGAAAGTGATGAACACTTTTGATGATGAAAGCAAAGATAAAAGCACAGGAAGACTAACTTATCTGAGATTGCAAAGATAAAAGCACAGGCAGACTATGAGGCTGAAAAACTTTTGAACCTCAGCCAGAATATCAGAAATGATATCAATAGTCTTGATATCTATATCAAGGACTTGAGGAAGAATTTGGGAATAGGAAAATCTTTGTACATACAATGTACAAAACCAGAGACTTTGACAACAGAAGAAGATCAGAAGATCAAGTTGAAGGAAGCAGAAATTCAAAATGAATCTAACCTTCTTTCTGGCTCTAATGTGAAGGTATGTGATGTTGAGAAGAAAGTTTGGAAGCTTTATGATGAAATCAAAGTTTTGCAGGATGAGAGAGATAGAAAAATGAGAAGACTAACTCTTTTGAGAGAGCATATTTCTATGAAGTTAAGTGTTATTGAAGAGTAGTTGCAAGAATGTCTTATAGCTAAGATATCTTTTCAGAAGTTTAACTTTGAGACCCTCCAAGAATGTCAAATAGTATCCTATGGACTGAGCACACTACTCAATGTGGTAGATTCCATCAAGAAATCATGGGAGAAGGAGATAGAAGCTATGAAGATTGATTTTGCATATTGTGTTGCAAGCCTACCATCTTTGCAATAATGGATGAAGGTGTAATCTTTTTGAGATATAGTTTTGTAGCCCTCCCTACCTTTATTTTCTCATTGTTGTCAAAAGGGGAGAGATATTTAGTGGAAAATTGATTATATACGACAAGGATTGATACTCTTAGGGGGAGTATTATATTAGAGATAAGATTTTTTGAGGATTTATAAGGATAGTATATACATGTTATACTATGGCCACAATTTTGACAATTTTGAGATTTTGGAGTTGCACACTTAACCAATTTTCTCATATGTTGCCACCAATGACAAAGGGGGAGATTGTTGGCAATTTGGCTGAGTTGATTGCATAGATGTTTTCATTATGGAATCATATGATCCACATGAAGATCGCAAAATTCAGAGACCAAGTATGACAGAGCGCATTGCAAATTTGTCTAAGTGTGAGACAGTCTTTTCACCAGTGCACCTAGACACATTTTTTGTTTGCAACATTGATTGGAGTAATTTCAGTGCTTGCGCACTTGAACATAGACTCTATGGTGACTAATGATGAGCCATCTCAGAGTGCAAGTTAGTACGGCATGTACAAAAGAAGTTATGATAGTTTTACTAAAGAAAGTATGAAGCCGACAGGACAAAATATGAGGGCAAAATTGGTAAAGAGTTAAGGGGTTATTTTGTTTATCAAAATAATGTATTAACAATATAAAGGGACAAAATCCTAGATGTTTACCCTTGGATAAAGTTATTTTTTAATATGTCAATAGACCAAGTAAAGTTATTAGCCTTAACAACTTGTATAAATGTAATTGTAAAATATAAGAAAGATATGTGTAATATGTGAGATCTATGATGTATATGTAATAGCAATAGTGAAAGAGAAGTGAAGAGATATTGATGCAAGAAGTATAAGGTTATGCACCTTGACCTCTTTCTGTAATCAGTGTATATTGTACATTACTTTTTTGGGCAGTGGGCTCAGCTAGTAATCACATTTTGTACTACCAACTCCTAACAGGGTTGAGGCTTCTAACAAGGCCTACAGTCCCTTAATCAGGACTGATACACTATATGCTTGTAATAGACTTCTAATAGGGTCAGCATCCTTAACATGATACTTTTGATTAGTGGATCTTTGTGGGTAGCATCCCCACTAGGGTTTTCCCTTGGCCAAGGTTTCCTTGAGAACAAATCATGTGGTATGAGTTCTTTAGTTTTATTGCTATGCATGTTGTTTAGCTTCTTATGTTATGCATGTGTAAAGATAATTTTTTATATCCATAATTGGGAAAAAGATAAAGTTTGTAGAATACTGATTCACCCCCTGATGAAGGGTGCTCCCCTTAATACCACAAACACTTAACAGAAATAGAGAAACAACAACAATAATATGCAAGAATAGAAAATTGGCTTCTTATTATCTAAACAAATGTGGAATTACAAACTTTCAGAATTACAATATGCAAAGCCACATGGGCATTCCCTTACAATATTCTGTAGGACAAAACCTCGAATCAATACCCAGATCTACTACCTAGAACTGCCCTAGACAACACTACGGGCCTTCTTTATATAGGCAATTTCTACTGCCCGAGAAGGTTCTAGAAATTTAGCCCTTAGGGCCGACCAAACTTAGAATTATTTTATTTTACAATTTATTACATCAAAGTCGGCTCAAAATGAGTTTTGAAACCCAAACAGAAATTTTGAAGAAAAATTATTTTCTGCCATTTCATGTGACCCAACTTTCGAAGACCATAAGTCATCACCCGTTGACCCGATTGGCTATTATAACCCCATTCTGGAAATGCCACGAAGTGCTCTACAAGCTTGACTAGCACAAAGCACTTGTCACCCAGATTTTCAACCTCATCTGGGGCCTCTAAAGCCTTCAAAACTGAGTTTGAAGTTTCTGTACCTTGCTGCCAATACCAAAAAAATTTCAATATCTTCAAAACTAGACCTGATCTAGCCATGAAACTTTGCTGGCAGGCTGATATGACTGAGATGAACCTCCATATGTAAAATTAGAACATTCCAAGATCGTAAGACCAACTTACTAAAAATAGCAAGTTTCCATAAATAGCAACTCTGCACAAGATAGCCCTTATTGAATATAAAAATGGAAATATTTTTGGGTGATGCAAGATTGCTCTTACACCCAGGATGCTCCTGCATCAGACACACAGGGTAATTTGAGAAGTGACCCTGTCACAACTCAGGTGTGCAGAGGAAAACCAAGATGGTTAACCTCCTCCTTTGTTAGCCATGATGAATCTTCAATAGGTCATCCTTTCCATTTGACCAAATACTCTTCATATGTCCTGTTCCTTGTGCTTTTGCCAACACGACTGTCCAGTATGTCTTCAATCTCCTTGATATCTGAATTGGTTGCTGGAATACTCCATTGTGCTGCTGCAACCTCATCTTCAACACCTCCTTCATGATACTCTGTCAAATCTAAAATGTTAAACACTAGTGAAATATTCAGCTCACTAGGCAATTCTACCTCATATGCATTTCCTGAATCATGCTTCTTCAAGATCTTACATGGTCCAAACTTCTTCATTTTCAAACTTGTTATATGTACCAACCAGAAATCGCTCCTTTTGCAAATGAACCATGACTTTATCGCCAACCTGAAATTCCTTATGCCTCCTTTTCTCATCTGCCTTAGCCTTATATTGCGCATTCATCTTGGTAATATGCTTCCTCACCTCCTTATGGATGTTCTTCAAATGTTCTACAAAATTCTTAGCTCCAACACTACTTATTTCTCCTTCATCTATCTTTCTCAATTCAGATGCATTTCTTGGACTACTTCCATATACAATCTGGAATGGTGATTTACCAGTGCTCCTGTTGACAGAATTATTGTATGCAAATTCTACCTGTGGTAAAATCAAATCCCATCCTATTGGCTTATCTCCAATAAAACATCTCAGCAGATTTCCCAAACTTCTATTCACCACTTCTATCTGTCCATTCATCTCCTTCTCTGATCTGAATCTGGTGATATCCACTCTTCAGATCTATCTTTGAGAAATACACAGCTCCACTCAAACAATCCATAATATCATCCATTCATGGCAATGGAAACCTATACTTGATTGTGATCTTGTTTATTGCTCTGGAATATGTACACATCCTCCACTCTCCATTCTTCTTTGGTGCTAATACCATTGGTACAACACAGGGAATCAAACTCTCTCAAATCAAACCCTTCTGCAATAACTCATGTACTTGTCTATTCAACTCTTCACTTTCTACTGGTGTCATTCTGTGTGCTGCCTTGTTTGGCAAACTGGCCCCTGGGATCAAATCCATCTGATGACTGATCTTCCTTACCAGTGGTAATCCATCAAGTACATTATCAGATACAATATCCTAAAACTCATTCAACAAGTCTGCAACCTCTACAGGTACATCCTCTACTTCTTCTTTACCAACTTTTAGAATTAAAGCAAAACACACATGCTCATGCTTCATACCATCTAGGAATTTTCTTCCATCAACAAATGTTATTCTTGCATTACCACATACCTTTTCTTCGGTCTCCTTCAATTGCTTTAGGTTATGTCACACTCCATCCTTTGTCAGGGAATAGGTATTTGCACAACCATCATGTACAACACATCTATCAAACTGCCATGGTCTACCCAACAACATATGACATGCATCCATAGAGATGATATCACATAGTACCTCATCTTGGTACCTGCCGATCTTGAACTTTACCAGGCACTGTTCACTGACCATGACCTTGTGGTCATCCTGCACCCAAGCAATCTGATATGGATGTGGGTGTTTCTGTCTCTTGAGCTTCAACTTTGTCACCATCTCTTCTGACACTAAATTTTTAGTGCTTCCACTATCAATAATCACATCACAACATTTACTCTCACACTTGCATCTAGTGTGAAACAAGCTCCTCCTTTGTTCAGGTTCATTCTCACCACTTAGCAAGACTCTTTTGTTAATTAGTGTTTCTCCTCTTTCAGCATCTTCAAAATTTGATGATCTAGCATCTTCATCTACATGTGCAACTCTGGCCTGGCCTTCATTTCTCCTGTCTGTTTTACCTTGGCACTGAGGACATTCAAATGCCCTATGACCTTCTTCTCCATAGTGAAAACATGTTCCACGGAAGCCTCCTCTTCTAGATCCTTGTCCTCTTCCTCTTCCTCTCTGATCTCTATTACTCTGATCCTGGAAATGATTGGAATTATTTCCTCTTTGATTCTGACTGCTACTGGCCTCATCCTTCTTTTTCGAATCTTCATTTTGGAAACCATATGACCATCCACTAGATCTTCCACCATGACCTCTTCCATTTTGTCTGCTCTCAAACTTCTTGTTTAGATTTTCCTCTACTTTTAGGGAAAACTAGTATGCTTCCTCAATACTATTCATTCAAACCAGATTCAACTCCTCCTAAATGCTTGGCCTTAACCTATTAAGGTATCGGGCAACTTTCTCCTTATCAGCTTCTGCATGGCCTGTTCTGATGAGGAGTCGATAGAACTTCTCTGTATACTCCTGAATAGATCTTCCTGCTTGCTTCAAACTTTGCATTTTCTTTAATAGGTCAAGCTCATAATCAACAGGAATGAATTGTCACTTCAATTTATCCACCATCCGATCCCATCTTGTGATTTTATCTTTCCCTCTTCTATTTCACTCCAATTGAATTTCTTGCCACTAGATCTTCGCATGACCTTTCAATTTGGCCTTTGCAAATTTGACCCTATCAGGATCCTCAACATCTTCGTACTCAAAATATTCCTCACATTCATTGATCCAGTTGATCAATTCCTCTGGGTTAAGATTTCCAAAAAATGTAGGAACCTCAATCTTAGGTCTTTTCCCAATCTTGGAAATCACCCAAAAAAGTCTTTCTTCCTCCTAGTTCACAATTTCAGCTTCTCCTTCTTGATATTCTTCTTCGGCCTCATCTTCACTTTCATCTCTGACATTAAGATTCATTCATCTATGAATCTCTTCTTGCAATGCTCGCACTTATCTCTGTAGCTCTCTAACCTCAGGTGTCACAGCACCAGCTCTTCTGCCATGTTCTCTTTGTGGAGGCATTTTCGCAATGTGCACTGAAACCCTAACCACGGTCTTGGTGCAAACTGCCTCACAGTCGGTGATCTATTTGCACACTCAAGAACTCCTGCTCTAATACCACTTGATGAAGGGTGCTCCCCTTAATACCACAAACACATAATAGAAATAGAGAAACAACAACAATAATATGCAAGAACAGAAAATTGGCTTCTTATTATCTCCACAAATGTGGAATTATAAACTTTCAGAATTACAATATGCAAAGCCACATGGGCATTCCCTTACAATATTCTGTAGGACAAAGCCTCGAATCAATACCCAGATCTACTACCCAGAACTGCCCTAGACAACACTATGGGACTTCTTTATATAGGCAATTTCCACCACCCGAGAAGGTTCTAGAAATTTACCTTTAGGGCCGACCAAACTTAGAATTATTTTATTTTACAATTTATTACATCAAAGTCGGCTCAAAATGAGTTTTGAAACCCAAACAGAAATTTTGAAGAAAAATTATTTTCCACCATTTAATGTGACCCAACTTCCGAAGACCATAAGTCATCACCCGTTGACCCGATTAGCTATTATAACCCCATCCTAGAAATGCCACAAAGTGCTCTACAGGCTTTGCTTGTGAAAAGCACTTGTCCCCTAGATTTTCAACCTCATCTGGGGCCTCTAAAGCCTTCAAAACTGAGTTCAAAGTTTCTGTACCCTGCTGCCAATACCAAAAAATCTTCAATATCTTCAAAACTAGACCTGATCTAGCCATGAAACTTTGCTGGCAGGCTGATATGACTGAGATGAACCTCCATATGTAAAATTAGAACATTCTGAGATCGTAAGACCAACTTACTAAAAAAATCAAGTTTCCATAAATAGCAACTCTGCACAAGATAGCCCTTATTGAATACAAAAATAGAAATATTTTTGGGTGATGCAAGATTGCTCTTGCACCCAGGATGCTCCTGCATCACCCCCCCTCTTAGTATTCCCTATTTCTAACACAAATCATGTGACATTCGTATCCATCTTTGTCTTGCGGAACTAATTGTTGCTACAATATCATGAGATGAATGTTGATCCCAATCTGTAAATTTTTTCTCTCTTATTGGGTACACGTTGTTAGCTCTTCTTAGATTTACTGTAATAGAAATCCAGTCTAGAAATGTTCACTTGGAATGTTGAACTTGAGGCCTCATAAAAATGGGAGCCGTCATCTCATCATTTCTATAAAGTGCAGCTTGGTGCTCTCTGCTTATTTTGTTTTGCATCCAGGACATAGCTTCCCTTAATGGTACATATCCTATATAAAGAACTTAGTTCCATTATGTATCATCTGGCACTACCAAGTTATGTAGATATAGCTCACACAATACATTTTTAGAGTCATTGGAGCAGACTGGAATGCATCAAAGAGTTCATGGGGGTTTGAAATAGAGGGACTGAGTCCATCTACAATTCTTGTAAATTTAATATTAACAAGTTGTTCCTTAAGGAATAATGCATACAACAGAGACATTGATCTGCATTTCATGAGCTCTGGAATCAATCCTATAATTTCATCAATCTGCCTTTTCAACAACTCAATTTGATCTAATTTATGCTCTATCTAATGGCCTTGCTCATCAATGACATGTTTTAGTTTTTCCTTTTCTAATGTCCATTGTGCCCTTTCCCACAACAAATTTGGGTATAAATTTATCCCTACAGCCAGGGGTGTAGACAAATCTAGTGGTGGTAAGGGTTCTTGATTGAGAATATCTACCTAGCCTGATGCCAAATGAGGGGTTTTTACTATGCTTTTTAGTGTGGAGGATTCTCCTTTCCATAGAACAAGAGTTTTCACTGCATTTCCCCCCTCACTATACTTAGTTTTTGCCTTAGCCAACGTCTCTAATCCATCCTAATTGAGTTTTTCTAACACTTCATCAATAATATCTTTTCCAAATTTCGGGTACTCTTCAGAAGGAGAGTCCTCAGAATCACTACGAATGTCTTGCCTAACAAAGTTATCTACAAACTCTTCGGCCTTCTCAGAATCCTCATCACTGTCAATAATTATATAGTTAACACTAGGGTTAACTTCTATTTGTGGACTCTGGTTGTTGAATTTAGTGTCACTAGCTACACTTTGTTGAAACATTTCATTTGAAGAGGACCTTTCTATGGATTCAAAGGATTCTAGATTAATAATTGGAATAGAAGCCTCAGCATCCCTTCAAAAAGCATTGTACTTCTCCTTCTGGGGGGTATGGATGAGCATAGAGGACTCTTTTATTTCCTCCTACTAGTGGTCATGTCCTCTGTAGCTACTTTAGGAGGATTTTTTGGAGTTTCTTCCACATGAGAATGTAAGGTTTATTCAACATTATAATTATTACTACTAGGTTGCTGCTCTAATATTCCATCTTCTATTCCTTAGTTTTACCCTTCTCTCTCCTAGAGGTGGACCTAGTCTTTATGGACAGTAGCATTTCAGGGATATTGGTAGTTTCTTTGTTTTTATTTCTCTTTCTCATAGAAGTGGAGGCACCAAAATTGCAAGTTCTTTTCTTGGATGGTCTAGAAATGGAAGGGGAAGCTTCAGGAACATTTTCTATCCTTTGGATGTCTTTTTGAACCCCAATGGATGTTTTTTCTCTTCTCCCAACACCATTGCCTCTAGGGCTGACCACCCTAGGTTGTACCTCATTCATTTGTAAAAATTCTTCCCATGTCCTAATCAATTATTTTTTAAATTCTCTCTATACAATTAACTTTATCAAACAATAATGTGAAATAGATTGGTCTTTTCCTAACTAAACTAAGGAAGCTTATGTATTCACAATATTAAATAGGAAGCTGGCAACATTTACTGGTCTATTGTCATGTCGAAGATGACTCCAAATTTTGAAATTCAAGCCATGCAAATACTTGTAACACCAATCATAGGTGAAGTACTAGATGATGAATGCTGATGGATGATTGAATTCCATGGGCAAGGATAGTCTAAAAGTGCCTTTCTTCTTATCTACGTCTAGATGGGGGTCATCATGGAAAGTGAACTCAGCCCTAGCCGAATGCAAGTTGAGGTCCTTCACCCACTGTTCTCCTTCTTGTAGAAAACTAGTCACTTCAACCACAATATCTTCTATGAATTCAATTTTTAAACCTTTGACCACTGCAAATCCATCCTTCAAAGTGATCGTAAATTGTAGAGAAACTTCTTCATCAAACCCCTTACAAATCAAGGAGTAGTCCAACCATCCCTTCCTTCTGAATATTTCACAACTGGACGCATCATCCAACAAAACCCTATGATCCATTGGCTCATGCATTTGAAGATCTCCTCCCATTGTTATGATTAGAAAATTTAAATTTTGTAGAAACTTGGTATTTTCACAGAGCACAACAATGGTAAATCATAGAATTCAAAGTGTTACAACACAGGATGTTGTAGATGAAAAAGGTGGCGTACTAAATGCTACTTACTTCATGAAATTAAAGAGTTTTTCATGAAATCTAATGATATTTTCACTTGCATCAAATCTCATAATAGTCCACTCGTGCCAAGGGTTGCCACCCTGAACACGTCATGAACATATCATTAGAAGTTAAACTTTAGCTTTTAATATATTTAATTTTCATTACAGATGTGATGATGCAATCATGGAAGGATAGATCAACAAGCACATGATGACATTCACCTCATAAAGACAAGAAAATTGATGTTTAGATGCTAATTTAAAAAATTGAAAATAGAATATTCCCCCTCCCCAACTAAGTAATGGCATGGGTCCCACCAGACAAGGTTATGCAAGAGTAGAAAATTAAAATGACATGCATTCCTAATAAATAATGAATAAAATAAACTATGTACGAGGGTATGTGGCACGAACCTGGAAGTGTTGTAGGAAGAGTGTTCTAAAAATGTCACCTACATTGATGGAGTGATGGGATGGAATAGATGGGTGGGAGAGAGAGAAGGTGAGATGAAATTTATTATGGAGAAATAATTCCACAAAATGTGAAATATTTATTATGGATTTCTTGAATGGAATCAAGAATCAATAGAAATCTAGGTAGGAGACCAAGATGCTTCAGCTATAGCAATGAGTGTGTCTTCACTACTTTGGAACTATTGCAGGAACTCCTCGTGACTAACAGAATTTTTGTAGAGTTTTAGTCGATGTCTGCTTACAAGTATCTTGAACTGTATAGAGTCAATGGTTGAAAGTTGAACTGCTCCATTATCAAATACTAAGATTATCTCATAAGGCCTGAGCCACCTAGTTTGAAATTTTCCTGGCCTGTGCTGGTATCAAGAGTCATACAAAAATGCCCAATCTCACATAGAAAATTTCTTTTCTTGGATGAACTTGTCATGCCATTTTTTTTTTGGTTGCTGGATCAATTTGGGATTATGGAATACATATTTCTTGTATTCATCTAACCCATTCAATTGTAGTAACCAGTCTTCCTTGACTATAGTGAGATCAATATCCAAGTCCAAGGTTGTTCAGAGTGTTTTATGTTGAAAATCAATAGGCATGGATGTTGATCTTCCATACACCAGCTCAAAAGGGGTAAACCCAGTTGTTCCTTTCTATGTTGTGTGGTAGTTCCAAATGGCTTTAGGAATATGGGTACCCCAATCCTTTTTGTGAGCAACAATTATCTTGGTTAAAATGGATTCTATCTCCTAGTTGGTTATCTCTACTTGTCCATTGGCCTGGGGGTGATAGGGTGAAGATTTACCATGGTGCACCATGTATTCTTGCATCAACTCTATGATAAGATTGGAGGTAAACTATGATCCCTGATCCATGACGATCTCTCTTGGTATTCCAAATCTAGTGAATATACATTCATAGAGGAATTTAGCAACTTTGTGATCTATGGCATGCCTCATGGCTTTAGCTTCAACCCACTTTGTGGCATAGTCAGTACATACTAAGATATATGACTTCCCATGAGAAGAGGGTTCAATGGGTCCAACAAAGTCAATACCCCAATTGTCAAATGGTGTGACCACTACTTGAGGCTACAAGGGCATTTCATCAGACTTTGTTGGGTGCCCCATGTGCTGACATCTATCACAGTGCCTGGTATGCTTTGCTACATCTTTATGCAAAGTAGGCTAGTAGTATCCATTTGTCAAAATTTTATAGGTTGTCCTCTTTGCTGCAAAATGGTTGCCACATTGCTCATTGTGACATTCCCATAGAATTTCATAAGTTTCATCCTCATGAACCCATCTTTGGGTGACCTGGTCTAGACCTCTATAGAACATGAAGCCTAAGATCCATGAGAAGTTAAAACTATTCTCAACCAGAAGTTGGTGTTGCTTAGGAGAGAAGTGAGGCAGTTTTCTTCTTGTAGCAAGGTAGTTGGCTATGTCTGCATACCATGGGTTAAAATAATCAATATAAAATAGGTTCTCATTAGGGAAGCTGTCATTAATTTCTGCAGGATCATCTAATACTTACAATCTTGATAAGAAATTGGCCACCACATTAGCCTTGCCTAGTTTGTCTATTATCTTCTTATCAAATTCCTGCATGAGGAGTAACCAGTGTGGTAATCTACCACTAATGGAAGGTTTTTTCATCAAGTATTTGATAGTTGAATGGTCAGTGTAAAAAAATACTTCATAATCGGTGATGTAGTGCCTAAATTTGTTTAGTGCATATACAATTGTTAATAGCTCTTTTTAAGTGACAATATAATTTAACTCAGCACCTTGCAAGTTTTTACTAATATAGTAAATAAGATGTTCAATAATACCTTCCTTCTATCTTAGGACTTCTCCAATGGCATAGTCAGATCCATTCAAACTCGGCTTCTTTTTTCATAAAATTGTACAAAGGTGTTGTAAGTTGGCTGAAATCCTTTATGAATCTTCTTTAGTAACTAGCATGGCCAAGGAAACTCCTAACATATTTTTGCTTAACTGGTGTGGGAAGTGTGTTGATGATTGTAATTTTTGTGGGGTCAACCTGAATTCCAAAAGATGAGAGGTAGTGTCCCAAGATAACTCCCTCCTCCATCATCATGTAACACTTCTCACTATTAAGGGAGAGGTTATATTCCTAGAATCTCTTAAGAACCTTCTCCAACTTAGCTTGTGCCTCCTCAAATGTGGTTCCATGAGTAGTGAAGTCATCCATGTATATTTCAACACAGTCAGCAGCAATGTCAGAGAAAATACCAAGCACTACTCTCTGGAAAGTAGCAGGTGCATTGCATAGTTCAAATGGAAAGACTGAATAAGAAAATTTTCCCTATGGACAAGTGAACATTGTCTTATCTTGGTCCTCTGGTGATATTTGGATCTAGTTATATCCACTAAAGCCATCTAGAAATGAAAAATACTTTTTACCAGCAAGATTATCAAGCACTTGGTCAATGAGAGGTAGAGGAAAGTGATCCTTTTTAGTGGCTTTGTTAATCTCCCTATACTCCACAAAAACTCTCCACTTTCCCCTCTTCTTTGGGACAATTACTAGAGGAGAAACATATTGGCTTTCAGAAATAGGATAAATTAAACTGACACTAAAAATCTTTTGCAACTCCATCTTCGCTATATCGCTCAAAGTAGGATTAATTATCCTTTGGGCTTATCTCACTAGCTTGCATTCAAGGCTTATATAGATTCTATGGGTGCAATGTTTAGGGTCTAACCCTTTCATATCAGTATAGTCCCATGCAAAGGCTTGTTGAATTTCTTGCAAAAGCTTGAGAAGACTAGACATCTGAGATGTAGTGAGATTCTTATTAACATTCAACTCTTTCCCTAAGGCAATTTAAACTCTTTTGACCTTATCCAACATCAAAATTTCAGCAAGTGATCGAGACTTTATTTCATGGGGCAACAAAGTGTGGAGATAATCAAATTCTATAGAAGACTGAGGTGAGGTCTTCTTGGGCATTATTGTTTCAAGGAAGCAATTAGGGACATCACAAGAAGATTCCTCAGAACCATATTGGTTGGTAAGGATTTCTATGAGTATATCATCTTCTTCTTCTTGTGACACCATGAATGGATTTCTTTCAATGACCATGAGTTTTTTCATTGAGTTTTTTTCAAGGGAAGCATCACCTAAATCTGGCTAGACAACATGGTCAAGTTCTACTTGGGGTTTTTCTAGAAAATATAGAGTTAGCTTCTTGGTATTTATCCCATCTAATATGGTTATTTTTCCTGAGTGACATGCAATGCAAGCATCAGTTGTGGCTAACCAAGGTCATACTAGGATTAATGGATATTCTCCTAGGGTGGATTTGGGTGATAGGACTATGAAATCTGAAGGGTAGTCGAATGAATCTAGTGTGACAATAATATCTTCAACCATGCCATTTGGATTAATAGTGGAATTATTAGCTAATTGTAGTATTGTAGGTGTATCTCGTAAACCAATGATGCTAAGCCTCAACAAAACTTCCCTAGTTATGACATTGATTGATGCTCCTAGGTCAATTGGGACATTCTGAATTTGGATACCATTAATATGAATAGGGACCATTGGACTCCCTGGATTAGAATACTTAAGCATTAAGACTTTTCTTAGCATGAGATCAGAGAGTTTTCCTAAAACATGGATAGTGTCAGGGTCTTTTTTCTTCCTTCCAAGCTGCTTAATACATGCTTCTTTTATTGCCTTGGTATAGATTGGGACTTCTTTAAGGGCATCCAATAAGGGAATTTGCACTATCATTTTCTTGAGTTGATCAATTAAATCAGCTGCTATAGGGTTTTCTTTTGGAGGAGCTAATTTAGCCAATCTTTGTGGATAAGGGGGATTTTTGAACACTGGTGCAAATTGAGGAATAGGTGGAACATCAGTAGGTTGGTTCATAGGTATTTCCTCAGCATAAGAAACTTCAATTATTGTAGGCTCCTTAGGTGCAGGCAACGTAGTTACTGACCTGAGATGGATATAATTTACTTGCAAGTAATAAGCTTGCTACAAGTTGTTAGGATTTGGAGTTGGTTGTGCAGGAAGTTGAGTTGGATTTTGAGGGTTATTATTGGCTACAGGAGGTGGAGGCATAATAGCTTGCTGCTGAGGTGGAGGCATGAGAGCTTGCTATTGACTAGGCTAGTTGGGTCCCCACTAAGGTTGTTGTTGCCAATTTCCATGAGGTGACCATTGGTTACTCTATTGTGGCTACTGATAGGAGTTAAACTGTTATTGGTATGGGTTAAATGGTGGTTGTTTCTAATAGGCTTGGTTATAGTGCAACTTTTGGTTAGACCAATTATAATTCCAATTCTGGCCTTGAGGGGTAAAATTTTGAGGGTTATGGTTTGGCCATTGACTACTATTATCATTATAACCAAAATTATTCAAGGGGTCTGGAGGCATACCTTGTCTCTGAGCCCATGGACACCTTTGAGAAACATATAAAACTTCTCCATTCTCCTCATCTATGGCTTTAAACTCAGTGGGCATTGGATTCATGTCCACAAATGAAACTGTCTTGCACCTACAATTTCTCTTCTTTTCTTTGTAATGAGAGCAAAATTTGGCTAGCATGACGTTTGCCTCTTCCTTCTTCCTTCTTGCCTGCATACTATCTAGTTGAGTGGCCACATTATTAATGATGTCCTTCTTGAAGTCAGATAGTAGAATTGATAGCTCCATCTTGGATACTCTGGAACCACCATTGGACTTATGTGGTAGGTCTCTAAGTCCCCTACCTTTCTTCAAAGTAGCCCTGGAATAATTCGGACATATATTATTTATGTCAGCCCAGTTTTTCTATGTAATGTCACCACTAGACATAAGATCTAAGGCTTCAATGTTGCCATCATGTACACCTTTCAAAAAAAGATTCTTTTGTGATTCCTCATTCAGCTGGTGCTGCGTATTACATGGCAGGATGAACATGAACCTTGAGACATAATCCTCTAAGGTTTCATCTTCCTTCTGAGACATTTTGAAAATTTCATCACCTCTCAAATGTTAACCCCTAAAATATTCTTTATACTTTGAAAGAAATAGATTGCTCATTGAATTCCAATCTATTACAACATTGGTGCCCAACCCCATGAACCATCTTAAGGAATCCTCTTTTAGAGTGGATGGAAATAACTTCAGCTTGTGGCCATCATTTGTGTAGTCATAACTCTACAAAATAATGTCAAACTCAAAGAGGAAGGTCTCAAGATATTTTTTAATAAGGCCGTAGAATTTGGGAAGTGCACTAGTGGGTATATTCTTCAAATTTTGATTACCTTGTTGAGTAGGGATAGGAAAAGGAAAGGTGGGATGAGCCATTCTTAGAGGAGGACCTGGTGGTGGTGGCTAATAGATAATAAGAGCAAGTGGGTTGTCTTCATATTCAGGTTCAACAGAAAGGTCATTTAGATGCAATGATTCTTCAAAGGATGAAGAGGATATGTGTTCCTAAGCATCAACAAATGGATTTTCAAAGGGTTATTCTTCTTCATTCTCATTTTGGGGTTCTTCAAGTTCATGGTTAAAAATATCAAATGGTTCCTCCTGATTATTATGAGGAAGAAATCTCCCAAGGTGGTCTCTCCTTCTATGCATAAAATGCTTACTTAAGACTAAGCTCTAGATTATTAGAATTGAAAATGTAACTAAAAAGATAAGTTTGAATTAACACCATCCCCGGTAACAACGCCAAAAATGCTTAGCCAAATAATTGTATTAGAAAACCATAGCAATGGACTGCCTATTTCAAGATTGGACACCCTAAATAGTTTCTAAATGAATTATTCAGTCTCATTTAATTATCGACCAGGGATGTAAACTTGGAATGGAATTCACAAAGTATATTCTTCAAACTCTCTCTCTTAAGACTATCCTATGGAATTCAAATGCTTATGCTTCAGGAAAACTATGCTAAAGCTAGTAAATGAATTTACTCTAACAAAGCATGTAATCATGGGTAGGAGTTACTCTAACTACCTATGCTATAGGAACAATCTACCAATTCTATTATCAATACCTGTAGGAATAGTGGAGTTATACCTTCCTTAGAAATGAATAGGAAAATGAATTCTAATCTAATAGAATAGTTCACTCATCAAGTGGGCCCCCTTGAATGAGTGAACAAGAAATACAATCAATATAAAAGATATAAACTTGAACTGAGCATTCTATTCATCCATAGAAAATGATTACACTTGATTGAAAATAGTATCACAATAGTTTTGTTATGAAAACCAATTCATTCAACTAACTCCTAAAGAGTTACAACAGTTGTTATTTGAAGGAAAATTACAACTACCTTCTAGATCTAAGATCACTCCATAAATGAGGATCAGTTATAGACTCATAAAGTTTCAGAATAAAAACAACATTAAACATGAATAAATATACCAAGAATATAGCATCTCGAGTGAACTAAATCCATGATGTATGCAACATAAAATAGTGATTAATTTTCCCCTCTTGTGAAGATCTTGCAATCCATGATTGGCTTTGACTATTCCAGTACCACTACGTCGGTTCTTGAATGCCCATGGTAAACACCTGCAAAATAATCAATGCGCATAGAACCTTCCATACACATATATATCCTTATCATTAATATTAGGAAAAATTTGTAAAGTTCTAATTAACACTTTGGCAAGTCCTATGGCTATAAGAGGAAGACTACCCAAAACATAGCTTAGGCAAGGAAACATTCATTAGCATTTATAACTACTACATTATACCATTCCTGTCCATGAACTCAAGAAAATATCATGTCTTCAAACTATCCACATTTCTATTTCATGTCTTCACACACACACACACACAGATACATACATACATACATAGATACATACATATATATATATATATATATATATATATATATATATATATATATATATATATATATATATACATACATATATATATACATATACATGTGTGTGTGTATATATATATATATATATATATATATATATATATATATGTATGTATATATATGTATATAAATATCTATGTATATATATATATGTGTGTGTGTGTGTGTGTGTGTATACATATATATGCATATACATATATATGCATATATATGTATATACATATATATACATATGTATATATATACATATGTATATACATACATATGTATATACATATATATGTATATATATACATATATATATATACATATATATATACACATACATACATATAAACATACATACATATACATACATATATATATATATATATATATGTATATATATATGTATATATATATATATATATATATATATATGTAGACACCTAAAAAAAATTTAGAAAATAAAGTATTTTTATTTTCTGAAAAATTCCTGATGACATCATCATTTATTAATTAATTATTTATTTAATTAATTAATTTATTTTTATGTCATTAAATCCATTTATCTTAATTAAAAATATTTAATTAAGAAATCCCTCCCAAAAATATTTAAATCTTATTTAAACATTATCTCCTTATTTATTAATTATTTAATTAATAAATTAACCAAAATCCCCAAAATAAATAATTAATTTGTTTTTTGCCCAAAACTTGGCCAATGTCCTTTAGACCACTAACCTCTTCTAGAATCTTCTAATCCCTTCTTAATTTCGATTAAATGGCTAATCCCATCTTTTCTAACCCTAATCCCAACTCAAAATGTTTAATTAAGATTAAATATTTATTTTCATATTTATTAAATATATTTTAATAAATATTCCCAAAACTAAAACCTTTGGAATGAATAAACATTTATTCATTCTCTCTAAACCAAGGAGAACTCTAGACTCTTCTAGAATCTTCTCAAATCCAACCTCTTCACCCATCCTAATCCTAATTCCTCCCTTAACCTTGTCACATTCCCTAAACAAGGTTAGCCAACTCTTAAGATTACCCCAAAGTCAACAAAGAGGGCTTCCCTTTTTGAAATGCATTGAAGGCATTTAAGGCATCCTTATCCCTCTTACATGCACTTATGGTGCATTTAAGAAGCCCCTCACCCCTTTCTTACACCCTTTGACCTTAGGCACATTTCCCAAATTGTGCACATTCCTCCCATCTTTCAATCCAATGCCCTTGTGACACTTGTCACAAGGAGGTGATCCCTAAACTAGCACAATCCATGTGCTCCCCTTTGAGTGAATCTTGGCCTCTCTTAAGGATTTCAATTCTGGCCACTCATTCTTCCTTCCCAAATCCTATAAATACCCCTCCTTTCAAGAGCAAAATCAATAAGCTTACTTTCACTCTCATGCATTGTTATAATGCCATTTTCATATTAGATCTTAGCAAATCATTCTAATTAGCTTACTTTTTAGCATTTTAGTTCATCATAGCTTAGCAATAATGGATTAACATAGTTTTTATTATTGTTTTGCATAGCATAGCATCATATCACATCTTTATTTGGTCTAAAATCAATCCTAGATTACTCATCATGTAGCTTAATCTCCATTAAAGCATTTTTGGATCCTTGAGGCCTTAGGGGCAAATCAGGTGTTCTATACCTATTTTTGTGCCATTTTGGGGTTTTTCATGAGCTTCAAGTCATCCTAAATGCATTTAGAATATGCTCCAAGTGCTTAGAGAGCACGCCCACATCCCCCTTATTAGAGCAAATCAAACAGTGCTTGGGTGCACCTATTTTTGGCTCAATCTGAGGTGGCTAGCTTAGAGTTTCCTTGTTATTGTTTTAATTGTATGCTAGATCAAACTCTTAATGTTTGATTGATTTGAGCCTTTTAAAACAGATAACAGGTACCCTCGAAAGCCTTGCTCACATTCTGGCACGCCCGGTGGGACTCAAACCACAATCAGCTTGATCAAATCACACTTTTTCAATCTCTGTGTCACAGGAAACAAAAAAAATTATGCCTTCAGAAAAAGAAATCTCGCCTATAGCAATGAAGTCATGCCTTTGAGCAATGAAATCATGCCTTGAAGTAATCAAATCACGCGTACAGACACTATTTTCATGCCTGGTCACTGGCAGATTTTCGCCAGCGATAACTTCTATTCTGCCTCTACTTCTTCTTTTGTCGCCTGCACATAATTAAATCACGCCTCTACAGAAAGAAATCATGCCTCTAAAACAAACTTTCATGCCTTCGGGTACAAAAACCTCACTTATGGTTTTTCTTTTGTCGCGGCTGGTATTTCTTTTATTGCTTTTGAGCATTTAGGTGTCACCTGTAAGTTTTTCTCTGCCGCCTCTGGTCAATTATTTATCACCTAAAAAGAAAAAATTGTCCGTCGCCTTTGTATAGTTAATCTATCACCTATAGAGGTACAGAATGTCACCTGTAAGAATTAAATGTCGCCTCTGCACTTTCCAGCGTCGTGTATAAGCTGGACAGTGTCGCCTTTTGGTGTTTTTCTGTCTTGAATTGCTTGGGACTGGATTTATTTATTTTCATTACAAACAAAAGGTCAAACTCAATCTTGAATGAAACTAAAGGAAAGAGCTTAGGTCCTAAAGTGTCATTGTCATTTTGAAAATCAAACCCAATCTCGAATGCACTAAAAGGAACGAACACTCTATTCCCTCTCTTGTTTCATATTTCAAAGAAAGTAAACAAACACAATCTTGAATGATCTAAGGATAAAACAAAACACATTTTCAAAGTTCCTAAATCAACTCGCAAATATCAATCTTGAATGCCCAAAAGGAAAGAACTTGCAACCGCTCAAATCATTTACATTTTGAAGAAAGAACAAATCAAAATCTAAGCACGTGTGTCTTCATTTTCAAAAGTTCAAACACACTTAATCAATTTGGGAAAATGAACAAACTTGCTTGATGCGCATCTAGAAGCTTTATCTTCTTGCAAAATCCTTGTTAAAGTAAGCAACGTAGAACATTTGGACTCGGACAAGTTCACTTGTTCTACTTTTAGCAAGGCCTGTCTAGGGAGAAAAGCGCTTCCTCCTCGGAGAATGACCTCAAACCGGTATCCCCCCTGGCCGGTATATAAATAAAGTGAAGGAAAAAAGTACTCACTTACATCTCCTAATCATTGAGCGTCTTGTGCCAAATGCAAATGTCTAGGGAAAGGTAAATATTCCTCCCCCAGTTTTGTTGGCTAGGCTCTTAAGTGAGTCACAGGCGGTCAGCATAATCGGGTATGGAGACTCCACAGAACTATTAAAAACCTGATAAAATAGAGGCTACCCTATCTACATCTGAAAGTATCAAAATCCTTGTGCAAGGACCGATTCCAAGGGGTTTACTGGGTCGCCTCAAGATTACTCACCATTTGTATTCCCTTCTAGGGGATACCAAGCTGTGGGCAAGTGATTTTGATACTCACCTTCCTTAGGTAGATCTTTTTGAAGTGCTTGACAGTCAAAGACTCCGTGAAAATACTTGTTGAAACATACACTTTCAAAGCTTTATCAGGGTCAGTCATCCTGTTTGTATCCCGCAAGGTTGCTTTTCCCTTTGCGGAGATTTCTTTGTCAAAAGTCTTTTTAATTTATCCTTTGCCACTTGAGAAAATCAAATCAATCAACAAACTTGATACTCAAAAAATCTTGCAGAAATTAGATATCCAAAGAGCCTTTTGTCTCAAACCAAACTTATCAGAATTTTCCCAAAGATATGCCCAATTTGATCAAACATCCAAAAGCCAAGTTACCCAAATCCAAAGATTATCAAGAGAAGAAAGTTGCAGAAAGAAACCTCAAGAACCATCAATCCTCTATCCAAGCAACCCAAGCAGAAGAAAAATATCAAGAAAAGCTTGACAATATTGGCTATAATGCAAGAGTCAAATAGTTTGCCTACCGATTCTGAGTGAACCATCTCTACATCAGCCTTGAAAGAGAAGATTAGATAGGATCCATCACATGTCCTATTCTACCTTCAGATCTCACAATCTTATCTCGGCAGTCCCTCATCCTAGCTTCATCCTAGTTTCATCCCTGCATCATCACCAAACCTTAGTTACATCCTAGAGTCCTTCTTAGTTTCATGCACCATCATCCTCTTAGCAGCATCATAGATCATCCATCCCAGTCGTATCTGCATCATCCCTTTAGAGAGAGCATTGTTCCGTCATCCTTCACCATCTTTCCATCAGTAGTCCACCATCAGAATCCCATATCCTTCATCCAAAATCCAGCATCCATCATCTAAATCAGAACCCACCATCTTTTGTACCAAATCCACAAGTACTTAGTGTCCAAAAACCTTTGAGTAATTTCCATTCCTTATCCTAAATCAAAAATCATCCCCTTTGTGACAGAGCATTGCCTAAAGAAAATCCAACTTGTCCTTGCACAGCCTCATCATCTTGAGCTAGAGATTGGCTTGTATTGATAAGCATCCAGTTAACCGAAGATCATTAGTCTATCCTAGGTTGGCCCAAATCCTATCACTGATCCTCCATCAGGGAAAAATATCAGCTCATTGTTGACACTTAGTAATCTTCCACCAGCATCCCACCAATCCTCCACCCAATCTTGACCCAAATCAGAGCATCCCACCAAGCCTCCATCATCACCAAGCCTTTTTACCAATTTGCCACCATCTCCCATCAATCTTCCACCATCCTTGATCCAAATCCGAGTAGTTCGTCAATCCTCGCATCGCCATTCTAGAAAATTCATCATCCTTAGAAGTTCCTTAAGCTTGCATCCACCATCCTTTAGAGTTCTTTAGGAAACATCTTGCATCCATCTAGCATCTACATCTCCATGCCTATCGAGACAAGATCTGGATCTAGGAAGCGAAGGCACATGAATCCTTATCCAATCACTAGCTTATCTGATCCCAACATTTTTACCAGTGCAATGGTAGCCTATGATCCCCAAATACAAACTAGAAATACATGGGATGATCCCAATATCCCCTCAGCTCCTCTGGCAATAGAAACATTTGTGAATCACCCAGAGAATCCACTAACAGTTAGTACACTCATAGCCCAAAAATAGCAGAGCATGTTCACTAATTTTGCACAAAGGCATACTCTCATTCCGCCATATCTCCATCCTCATATTCCCATAAGTACTATCCAAATCCCAGCACAAGTATACTCTCCATTCATCTAATCATTCCCTGATCCCACCTTGCAAACATCTCAAGCAACCTCCACCATTCCCCTTCTTCTACAAGGAAGCTTTGCAAGCCCTGTAACACAAGCTATCACACCATCTGCTCCATTCCCTATCATAGGTACTTCATCATCTGCCATGGCCTCCCAAGCTCTTGCACAAATCCAACACTTGTCACAAAATCAACTCCCACCTCTTACACATCCATTTACACAAGCAGCTCCATCTCCTTCCACACCATTCTTTTCAGGAGGGATGCAATCATCCTTCCCCCTTGCTCCACAAGCATCAACATCCATACCATCTTTCCCAGAGT
Organism: Chamaecyparis obtusa; assembly: GCA_027943335.1. Classification (NCBI taxonomy): domain Eukaryota; kingdom Viridiplantae; phylum Streptophyta; class Pinopsida; order Cupressales; family Cupressaceae; genus Chamaecyparis; species Chamaecyparis obtusa. Next base: position 65,405 of record BSBK01014470.1, read on the forward strand.
CAACACAATCATTTCCCCCTTTCACCCAACAAATGCCAGCATCATCTATACTAGGGGTAGCGCAATCACTCCCCTTTCCTCCTCAGCAAGGTTCCACATCAACATCACCCTTTTCATGGGGAACGCAAATGTTCTCTTCCTTTCCCCCCCAACAAGCATCTACCCAAGCACAAGCCCATCAAAAAGCCTTCACCACAGGGATGCCTTCCATGGGCTTTTCTGATCCACCATTTATATCCCAAGCTCCCATCACATCCACCTTCCCGGCATCTACTGCGACACAATTCCCACCACATACTGGCTCTCGTTGGGGCCTCACTCAAGAAGAAATGAAATCTTGGGGCATACCAACCCATTCTCTTACATCTATGTTTGGAAACCAACAAGCCACCTCCTCACAAGCAGCACAACAGCCATCACAACTTCCACCAGCTTCATCCTTTACAAACTATCCATTCACAACACCTAATGCCTTTCAGCAAGTTCCTCCACCTTAGCAGCAAAGTTCATCCCTTTTCGCAAGTTATCTTGCCCAGCCACCCTTTTCTTCAAGCTTCCCCACATCAAATTTACCCTTAAGCAATGCGGGAATGCACCCGGCCTACATTGGTCAACCATAGAGCCAAGTTCAGCAAGGACCACCTTACCAGCAAGCGGTGTCATTTCACCAACCTCCCCCACAACAAACCCCTATCATTCCCTAGCAACAACAAGCTTCCTCCTACCAGGCGCAGCAACAAATTTCTATCATCCCACAACACTAGCAAGAAATCCCATATCCATCACAATATCCCCCTATGCCACATCAACAATATCCTCCCCAGCAAATATTGCTCCAAAATCCACTCCAATCTGCCTATCCCATTGGGCCATCTCCATATCCTACTCCACAACACCCACCTCAGATGGGGGTCCCTGCTCAAACACCAATCAATGCCAAGTGGGAAGCCATGAAGAACACTCTTAAAGAGCTCCAAACTGGTACTGAGAGCAAAACCTACAAGTTTGAAGAAGTGTGTCCTTACCCATTTGACCGATCCATTACCACTATTCCCTTCCCTAAGCACTTTGAAACACCTAAATTTGATAAATATCAAGGGAAAGGAGATCCAGTTAATCATGTTAAGGAATTCTATATGGCGTGCCAAGAAGTGGCTTGCAGTGATAACTATCTCTTGCATTTATTCCCCAAAAGCTTGGGAGGAACCACTGTTGAATGGTTCTACAAAATACCATGTGGGACTATCACAACCTTTGCCAAACTTTCTGAGAAGTTCATTGCCCACTATGCCCACAATGTTGAGAATGAGTTGACCTTATTAGATCTCTGCAACTCAAAACAAAAAGAAGGAGAAAGTCTAGTAGAATACTTGCAACGATGGCAGAACCTTACCACCAGGCTATCATACCAACTGCCAGAAAAGCATTTGACCAAAATCTTCATTGATAACCTGCATCCTAAGCTATCCCACTTCATGTAGATGAATTGTCTCCAAACCTATCAAGATTTCAAGAGCAAGGGGATAGGTATTGAAAAGGCCCTCCTAGATGAAGGCACAATTCGACACTTCAAAAATGATGCCCAAAAACCTAGCAATGATAAATCCCGTTACTAGAATCGTAACAAGAATGTTGTTACTGATGGAGCCACTAATACTAAGCATGTCCAATTTGTTGTAGCTAGTCCTCCATCAACTCCTGCATACCAACAACAACAAGTGCCCATCCATCAGCAACCTCCTCAAGTCCATCAACAACCCATGCAACAATATTCTTCTCAGAATAATCAGTAGAATTATCAACAGCAAGCCCATCAAGCTTATCAAGGTAACCCAAACAATCAAGTCAATGCCGTCAATATTGCTCCCAAGTAGAACTAATCCAGAGCTCAAAATTATCCAAAGAAGACCTTCACACTGCTAGGTGAACCTCTAGATGTTATCTTTCATTGGATGGCCAAGGCCAACTTGATTACATATCCACCAATTCAGCCAGTTGATGATACCACTCCCAAGCTTGATTGGTACAAAGATCATGAGTACTGTGATTATCATCATGTCAAAGGACACACTACCTTGAAGTGTATGAGACTCAAAAACTATATCCAATATCTCATTGATCAAAAAGAGATTCAAGTAGGTACACCTGCTCAAGCCTCACCAAATGCCAATTTACAAATCTATCAGAATGTGTTCCCACAACACAATGCTGGGAAGAATCAAGCTAATACCAATCATCCCCAGAATCATGGTAAAGGCAAGCAAGAAGATCACACTATTACCTACATCAATTATGATAAATTTGTTGGATGTATAACCCAAGTTGAGCCCACAATCAATACCATCCATGTCAGAGGAGCAGACAGTCAATTTGCTATTACCACCCATAGGGGTCAGATAACTGTTGCTAGTGCCCGTCCTAGGCTAGTACAAAATGCACACAATGCACAGTACAACCTCATAGAACATCTTGGGAATACACCAGCCCAAAAATCCATCTTGGACCTTCTCCACACTTCACCTCTCCATCAGGAGATCCTCAACCAAGCTCTCAAAGAAGGACATGTCCCCACAGACATTAAAACCACCCAGTTTGAGACCCTTGTGGGACATCTATCCGTAGCCTATGCTTTATCCTTCAAACCATCCAACATGCTAGTCATTGCACCTGACCATACTCTCCCTCTCTGCATTACCGTCATGGTCAGAGACTTTGCCATCAAACAGGTCTTAATAGATAATGGCTCAGCCCTAAACTTGTGTACTTTAAAATTCACTCAGTAGATTGGGTTCACCCAAGTTGATATAGCACATGAGGTGATCACTATCAAAGCCTATAACAACTTGGAGCGTACCTCTAAAGGTACCATTACTTTGCCCATTCAGCTGGGCCCAACAACACAAGATACTATCTGCCATGTTGTCGATCTTGACCTACCATTTAATATCCTCCTAGGCCGACCATGGATTCATTCCATTAAGGCTGTACCATCTACTTACCATCAGTGCATCAAATTTTTGCATCAAGGCACTAAGGTTACCATCCATGCTAACCCCCAACCCTTCACATACTATCATGCAATGGAAGAATCATTCCCTCACTCCACTCATTGTCCTAGAACTGACATTGGTACTTCTATTGCCAGCTCATCCCAATCCCATTGCGATCCAGAAACCATTCTCACCTCCAGCTTCTCTTCCATCAAGATCAATAAACAGGGTTGTGGTGAATATAGCCTACATGATGCATTTTCTGTAGGGGCCCTCCCACTTGATCCACATACTCAAGGGCGCCCAGATCACCAAAGGAAGCCTATTGAAGAGCATCATAAAATCAAAAAAATCAGATCTATGACTTTTGAATCCCATGGCAACATAAACAGTCAAGAGATGGATCCTGACATAAATAGGTGGTTGTATAAAGATCCCCCATCACTTGACACTCAACTTCTTGGCTATTTCAAAGATAAATATCCAAAACAATATAAGTATACCATTGAACAATGGCACTATCAAGGTGGTGGTCTAGGGCCACAAGAAGGCGACAACCAATATCCCATCACACCATCAAAGAATCCTGAACATCAGGGTCTTGGTTTTAGTACCCCTTGCCTACATATACAAGAACCCAATGCCGCAACTAGGGGCACCAACATGACTAGCATTCCCCTCTTAAATAGCTAGGATGACCTCATAGAGATCAAAGACATCCCTAAAGAGAAAGAAATCATACCCTACGATGATATCTTTGACGATGACACCCTCCTGGGGACTTCTGTCCTCCGAAAACTCACCATAAACCTCATAGAGCTTCCCCTCATCCACCCTCAACTCATAGACTGGCACCAACCAAGCATTACACACATCGATGAGTTCCAAAGCATGGAAGCACTCCTAGAATTCATGGGAGCATCAGGCCCACAATCAGTTCACAATTCAAAGTCAACTCACGTCTATAAGCTTGACCCAGAAGGATACTTTGGGGTGGAGGCAAGCTTTAGCTGCAAAAGAGAAATTAAAAAAGTACAACATGAGTCCTTATGTGAAAACCCTTCTGGGGCACATTCTGATTCCAAAATAGTAAAAATAAAGAGCGTGTCTTCTAGTGAAAACTTGGAAATTCAAGCGCTAGAAGATGAAGACTTGCCTCTTCCATCTATGTGAGATTACAGACCAGAGCAATCACCTATCATCATAGAAGAAACCAGGCTAGTCAACTTAGGTACAGAGGAATGTCTGAGGATCACCAACATTGCAGCCAACATGACAGAAGGTGAAGAAATGGCTTTCACTACACTACTTCAAGAAGCTACTACAAACTTTGCATGGTCATATGCACACATGCCTGGGCTTGATCCTAATCTTGTTGTTCATCATCTAGCAGTAGATCCTAATGTCAAGCCAGTAAAGTAGAAGCTATGCAAAATGCATCCCAAAGTAGCTCTATTGGTAAAATCAGAACTAGAAAAGCTCCTGGATGCAAAGATTATCAGAGCTATAGATTACTTAGATTGGATCTCCAACATGGTACCTATCACAAAGCCTTCAAGAGACATCAGAATATGCTCAGATTTTAGGGGCTTGAACAAGGAATTTCCAAAAGATGATTTCCTGCTGCCAAATATAGACATGATTGTAGATCTTACAGCAGGTCATGAGATGTTGTCACTAATGGATGGTTTCTCTGGATACAATCAGATTCATATAGCAGTAGAGGAGCAACACAAAACAACATTCACCACTCCATGGGGTACCTTTTTTTATAATATGATGCCCTTTGGTCTAAAGAATGCAGGAGCCACATATCAGAGAGCGATGACATCAATCTTCCATGACATGATCCACAAGATCCTAGAGGACTATGTGGATGATATTCTTGCAAAATCAAAGACACTCCATGAACACCTTGACATTCTTGAGAGTGTGTTTGATCGCCTACAGCACTATGGGTTACAGCTCAATCCAAAGAAATGTGTCTTTGGTGTTACATCTAGAAAACTCCTAGGTTTCATAGTATCACGACGAGGCATAGAGATTGACCCTAAAAAGGTCAAAGCAATAACAGAGATGCCTCCACCAAGAACACTCAAATAGCTTAGAAGCCTACAAGGAAAGCTTCAATCCATGCGTCGATTCATTTCTTAGTTAGCAGACAAGTGCCAACCTTTTACGCATCTCTTATGCAAAGACACAAGCTTCAAATGGGATCCCATATGTGAAAGAAGCTTTGATAAGCTCAAGGAGTATCTTACCAATTCTCGAATCGTAGTACCACTAATTCTAGGATGCCCTCTCATACTCTACATCTCGGTAACCACTACAGCACTGGGGGCACTCTTAGCTCAGCATGATGATGACAACAAGGAGAGAGCCATCTATTACATTAGTCAAACTCTTGTTAGATATGAGCTTAATTATTCACCTATGGAAAAAGCATGCCTTGCAGTGGTCTTTGCCACTCAAAAGCTTAGACACTACATGCTCAGTCACACAATCAAGCTCATTTCAAAAGTGGATCCCCTCAAGTACCTCTTATCAAGGACAACCCTTACAGGCTGTATGGCAAAATGGGTCATGTTACTCAGTGAGTTCGACATCCAGTATATTGATCGCAAAGCAATCAAAGGGAAAGTCATTGCTGATCAGCTAGCAGAAGCACCACTGGTGGATGCCTATCCACTAATCATGGAATTCCCTAATGAACACTTATGTATGATCAAAGAACAACCCATGTGGAAACTATACTTTGATGGCTCCTACACATCACATGGATCAGGGACAGGAATCCTATTCGTCACACCTCAAGGTGACTACATCCCAAAATCATTCAAATTGGGATTCTCGTGTACCAACAACATTGTAGAATATGAGGCACTCATCTCAGGTCTCAGAACAGCCATTCAGTGGAATATCACAGAATTGCAAGTGTTTGGTGATTCACAACTGATTATCAAGCAAGTACTAGATGAATATCAAATAAAGGATGACAAGTTGCTACCTTACAAAGAGCTGGTGGACAAACTAAAAGAGCATTTCCTAAATCTACAATTCACACAGATCCCAAGACTTCAGAACAAAGTAGCAGAAATAATGGCAACCATCAAATCCTTGTTAGAAATCCCACACGATGCATCACAGTATGAATTCCTAGTCGAGTAGCTACATACACTAGCTTATGAGAATGTCAATGCAGAAATGGTGTGTGTCTTGGTTGGTCCTCAGTCCCCATGGTACCATGACATCCATGCATATCTAAAGAATGGTATCATATCTCCCCATCTCACCAATAACCAACACCAAAACCTTATTAGCAGAGCTTCTTGCTACACTCTTGTAGCCAACACCCTTTATCATCATGGGTATCACAATATCCTCTCTAGGTGTTTAGATTCAAATGAGGCCATCCTGGCTTTACAAGAGGTTCATGCTAGAATTTGTGGTGCCCACACGAGTGGCATGGTTCTAGCTAAGCAGTTGCTTCAAGTTGGGTATTATTGGCCAACCATGGAACATGATGCTTGTGAATTTGTCAAAAAATGTTTACCATGTCAGCAGCATGCAAATCTAATTCATGCACCAGCACAAGACTTGCAACCCATTGCACCACCTTGGCCATTTTCATGTTGGGGCTTTGACCTTGTCAACTTAATCACTCCCCTTTCCTCAGATGGACACAAGTACATAATAACTGCCACAGAGTACTTCACCAAATGGGTTGAAGCGATTTCACTCACCCTAACTACTGGCATCCAAATATCCAAGTTCATCCTTTACCACATCATCTCCCGCTTCGGCATACCATCTACCATTTTCACAGACCATGGCACACCTTTTGAAAACTAGCATGTGGATGATCTGTGTGCCAGACTCCACATCCATCATCGTTTCTCCAGTCCATATTTCCCCCAAGGAAATGGCCAAGCTGAGGCAACCAATAAAACTATCTTGAAAATCCTCAAGAAGGTTGTCAATGACTCTGGTCGTGATTGGCACCTCCAAATCAATCCTTCCCTTTGGGCCTATCGTACTTCTTATCGCACTCCCACAGGGACCACCCCATATTCCTTTGTATATGGTGCTGAAGCTATTTTGCCGAT